>CM076575.1:349677294-349922556 GCA_034641835.2 Pinus albicaulis | reverse complement strand
TTCAAACCCAGAAACGTATCAAAATTTCTTAGAAACACAGCAACATTAGTAGAAGCGCAACAAAAATTTGGAGGATGATTTGGAGGCCTTCACGGATGAGTTTTTTTCTGAAAAATGTATGGTTGGAAAGATGAAGATATCTACTACACAATGGAGTCATCAAACACTGCAAACAATAGCTCCAAACCCCTGAAAATTGACTTGAAATCAAACGGTCCCAAAAGCGCAACGACTAGTCTGAAAAGGTGGCAAAATGGTTAAAAATAGGCATTATTTGGTCAATTTTAGAAAATTTGTGAAGTTTCAAGCATCCCCGTGAAATTTTTTTACATCCTTATGCTATTATCCATCTACACATGCTTGAAATTTTGAATTTTTACCTCCTGAGAAAAAGTGTAGCAAGTACTCCCTGCATTTCTGTAGAGTGTTTTTTACTGTGTGCACAAAAAACATCAAAAACTCAAAATTTTGGTCTTTTTCTTCTATGTTTTCTATTATGCTTTCAAGCCACCAATGAAGCATCTGCCAAGAGGTCCATATTATCCTTATTTTTGAGTTTTCTTAGGGTCTTCGTGAGCTTCTTCTTCATATTCTTAACCCTAACCTTGCAAACCATGTTTCTTGCATAGTAATGCATTGTCATATTCCTTTGCATAGTGGTATTCATGTTGGCCTTTTTCAATAGATTTTCCAAATGTTAATTTACTACCCCAAGCCAATACTCCATGTATTCTTCAATTTCATCAACTATGATGTCATTTATGTCTTTGTGGGCTTGAGGAGGAGATGCCTCTTTTTCATATTTTTCCTTTAGACTTGTCATTGCTCTAGTTTTAGGCATTCTATGTTGCATCTGAATGTCCTTCTCTTCCAATTGCTCCACATAAATTATGGCTTTGAATTTATCCTTTGTTGTTAAATTATCTGCTTGGCTATATGATGCAAGGTCTTTTTGTGGCTTACCCTGCTGCAGTAGGCTTAGTTTCAATTGTCTATTTTCCTGCTACAAGAAAGCCACCATGAAATTTTCTTTGGAAAGATCATCTTTTAACTTCCTAATATGTGCCTCTTTTTCCTTGATGATGTCTTCTGATGGCTTATCTCCATGTTGCTCTTTTTCTAGGTCTGCCATTTCAATTTCAGGAGGTATCTCTTCTTCATGCTGCAGAGGTGCATCATCTCTATCTCTAGGTGATTTCTCTCTTATATCTTCCACCTGTACTTCTTCATTGAAAACCTCCTTGGATAGCTTTCTAGCTTGAGATCTAGTTTTAGGCCTAGACCTAGGCATCTCCTCTTGTGCCTTGGGAACAAAGACTAGATTCGTACCTTTCTTATCTGCCCTTGAATTTTGTTTTGTAGGATGAGCTCTTTTCACTGATGGCATACTTGATGCTTCAGCTCCCTGTGGTCATGATGGTGATGAAGGAGAGATTTGACTCTTTGGCTGGCTTGAGACAGGAAGAAGTGCAACTGACTCTAAGAAGTTTTCCCATGACATATTGACCTGTGATAGCTGATGGAGGACTATCACTTTGATCAGAGCATGATGTAAGAGACTTTCTTGGTGATTGATTCCTTTGGATTGCACCTTCTCAGTAATTTTCACCAAACTTCTAAACAGATAGTTGGGTAGGTTTAGGGGCTTGATGGAAGTGAAATGTATCAAAATCTGATATGATACTAATATAACATGTTAAACCTCCCCTCACAAGTGAAATACTTCATGATAATCTTCATCAAAGGGTTTTACTTGTCCAACAACTATCTGCTAGGAAACATATGAGAAGGGGACTCCTTGTACCGTGGTTTCAAGAAAATCTTATAATGCTCAAGGTCTAAATCCATCCCCTTGAACCAATTTCACCTTCATTGGGGATTGTGGTTGCTGAAGATATGATCTCTGCTGACACCATAATGTTCACCCCTGCAATTGTGACATTATCTCTTTTGAAATTGAGGGCAAATAAATTTTTTATATCAGGATTATAACCCACCTCTTGCACTTTCCTACAAAACCCTAGACAACCTACTTGCTCAAATGACCTTCTTATAAAATCTGATGAATGGTATCATATCTTGAGATATTTCATGTTTTTAATTTCATCTTTTCACTGGTCTCTGCCATGTTTAACTTTGGTTATGACAGGAAACCCTAGTTTCACACAAGAATGGGTAAGGGGACTTGAGCTGCAAAACAGGGGAGAAAACGAAGCAAGTTGAGAGTATGGAATGGTGGGGATGGAGGGCAAGAAAAAGTCTTAAAAAAAAAAAATTAAAAATAAATAAATAAATAAAAAATAAAAATAAAAATAAATAAATAAATAAATAAATAAATAAAAATATGAGGAGTAGGGAAGTGTTTTAGGAAGACAATGAAAGTGAATTTTCTCAATTTGATTGAGGGAAAGGGAGTGAAAAAGGAAAAACACAGTCCTAGCCTAGAAACGCAAAAACTAGCTAGGGCAATGAGAGAAAATGATAAAATGACTGAATTTAAGTGTGGGAATGGTGGTAAATGTTTGATGAGGGATATTTAGGATGTGTAGGCTTCGAAACTAGGAAATTTCTCTTGAAGAGAAGCCAAAGACAATGAAATTTAAAAAACACAAAAAAACGCAGCAGAAACCCTAGGCAAATGATTTTAATCAATTCTCTGAGGAAATTGTGTTGAAAATGCAACAAGATGATGGAGCTTAGTGAAAAGAAGTCGCCTTCACTAAGTGGGCCCGCAGGCTATTTTTGGCGCAAAGTCTATTTTTAGACATATGGATCATGGTCTATGAGTTGCAGGATGCTATTTATGGATGATTGGTCGAGTTGGTAAAAATATATGGACCTCTATTTTTAGACATTGGGCGGTTTCTATTTTTAGACTGCCGGGCTAAAAATAGAACAGTCAAATATTATTAACCCTTAATAATATTTAGACTATAAACATTATCTTTTCCCCTTGGAGCACTTCAGTTTGATGCTTGGATGTGGCACATGCAGCTGACAGAAGGAAATACGCTTTTCCTAAGGGTTAGTTGAGCTATTGCATGGTTGACTTCAATTAGAACTCATGTGGCAGAGTTTGGTGGAGTTGATGAGACAGTTGGTGGAGTTGTGTTCGGTTTAACTTAGTTGAACTAGTTGTATTGAGTCTAACTGACAAATACACTAGTGATGAGTGGTGTGAATTAATTATTAATTAATTCACTAATTATTAACTCATAAATCAACTAAAGAACACATCAGTTAACTGCAATGCATGGACAGTTCAGTGGAGACCACTGTTAGAGGTGGGTGAAAGGGTGAGTCTACTATCAGTTGTGACTATTGGATGTGCATGAGATTTGCACACACATTGATGGAGATTTCCAATGAGGATTGCGCAGTTGAAGCTAGTGGGATTCGAACTTGGATCTCATCATTAATCAACTTGGATTGCGCAGTAGAGGCAGGCAGACTTGTGGAGGAGATTTGAACCTGTGACTTGTTCAAATCTGAGTTAGTTTGTGTGTAGATTTTGGAGATAGTACTGAGTACTTGTGAGGAGTATTGTGCTATGTATTGTTACATGTTCTCTATCATTATAATATACAGATAGTTGGGGGTTTTCAGCTGTAAGCTTTCCCCATTACATACTGTGTTGATATGTGTGCTTGATTATGTTTTAATGTGCGCATGTGACTGCTTCTATTTCCGCATATTGATGATCAATTGTAGAAGAGGTTATGTATTATGCATGAAGCTTTAATATTGTGTAATCAGGATAATCTCGGTGAATAATTCAGCTATTATTCAAATTTCTACAAATTGAGTGAAGAAAGGGTTTGTGAAGTCTCCACTTACTTGATTGAAGATATTTGTAGCACCGAGATGAAGTTTGAACCTGTTCTTTCCTCCTTATGCCTCCAAAATAAAAGTGCAACAACCTCCTCGAAAAACGCAACAAACTGATGGAGGAGAAGTAGTGGGAAAAATTCGAAGCTTTGGTGGCTATGGCAGCTCTTCAAATTGATATATAGGAGCTCTTGAAACTTTTGGAGGGATGGAATGAAGTTTTAAAACACTTTGATGTCCCTTTATAACTCAAAAAATCGATTTTGGCTTGTTAGTGAAGTGACATCATGTACTTTAACCAAATTCCTTAATGATGTGCTTTATTCTGTAAGTACTAACTCCCATGACATTTACTTGTTTTGGATGATGGTGACATGACTCCAAATGGAAAAATGATGACACTCATGACACTCTCATGATCAACCCTATGACACTATGACTCTTCCTTTTCATATTTTAAATAATGACACTTAGTGAAGGAAAGATGACCTATGGTGACTAAATGACTCATGAAACTAATTATGAATTAACCTTTTTGACCATGACATGAGAGTGAAAATTAAGCTTAGACACTGACTTGACCATTTAAAAACCAATAGAGGTGTCAATTTTTTTTTGAAAATGTAACAATTTGACCATAAGACCTTATCAATCACATGGAAAGAGTACATTTGATCACTGGTGACTCATAGACACTAACATTGGCTCCAGCTGGGGATGGAAGCTCCTTTAGGAGGTGTCAAGAAAACTATATACCAAGTAACCTCATCCAATAGGAAATGGAGTCAAAATAAAACACTTGACACTCAAATGAGTGACTAACTAAACTGAGAAAAATAAAAATTGACTTGACTTGAATCAAAAACTGATTTGACTTTTGAACTTTAAACAGAAAACAACAGTTGATCAGAGAAGCCTATGGCCTTCTCCTCGGGCTTCAAACTTATTTGAAAACTCCTTTATTCTTTTGTAGAAAATAAAATGTTATTTACAATGGAAGTGAAACCTTTTCTTCAAGATCGGGTAAGATAGTGTTTGAGGAGCCTTCCATTCATCGGTCCTCCTGGAAGCGCTTGCCCATCAAGATCTTCTAATAAGTAAGCATTATTCCCTCTTAATTCTAAAATCTTGTAGGGTCCTTTCCATAATTTCTCAAACTTACAATATTTGCCTTTGTCCTCATTTCAGGCATCCCTCCGGAGAACAACATCTCCCAAGTTAAAATCATCAACTTAGTTTTTTGTCATAAATCTTCTTAATCTTCTCTTGGAGCTTTGAGGTGTTATTAAAAAATTATTCCATGGACTGATGCAAGTGGATCATTTAATTAATTTGTCGTTGAATTTCATTTGGCTCACTTTCAATCTCTTGTAGGATTTTCATCACCAACAATACTAGAGATGTTGGAAACACTCTATCTACACCATAGACCAGCTAAAAAGGTGACATGCCGATAGATTTCTTTGTGCTAATTATGTCTTCCCATAGAGCATTAATTAAATTTTTGTGCCAAATCCTTTTGTTCTCTTGCAACAACATTTTGATTATGTTCACCAATGACTTATTTGATGATTCAACCAACCCATTGCCTTGAGGATAATATGTTGTTGAATTCTCAATTCTTATGTGATATTTATCACAAAAGTCTATCATTTTTTTGGATTTGAAGGCGGCTGCATTTTCAGTAATGATTTTCTGTGGGCAGCCAAAACAGGACAGAATATTACTCTCCAAAAACTGAATAATTATTGTGTATGTAGCTTGTCTCGCGGGATGGCCTCAATGCAATTTGTGAAATATTCGGTGGCAGTGAGTATCCACTTATGCTGAGCTAACAAGGGAGGATGAATCTCACTGATGAAGTGAAGCCCCCACCACTGGAAGGGTGCTTGGACTACAATTGATTTCAAGGGCAGCGGTAAAAAATTTCTCTTTCCTTGGAAAACTTGGCATTCATGACAACTCATTACTAATTTATATACATCTAAAAACAAACTTGGCCAATAGAAGCCGACCCTCAATATCTTATTTGTTGTATTTTTCCAAAATATGACCACCACAATCACCTTTATGGAAATCATTCATCACTTTCTCAACTTCACTTTCTACCAAAAAATTTAATAAAACCCCTCCTGAATCTTTCCAAGATAAAGCATTGTCAAGAATACAATATTTAAGAACCTTAAATTTCAGAGATCTACCTTTACTCTTGATCAAACCCGGTGGAGGATTCAAATGTTGCAACACATGAACTATATCTGAATACCATGGTGATGAATACAAATTTGAGATACCTGAGGTAATGAATCAACCTCCTGCTCCTCAGAAAGTGCAGCAATAAAGTTGATGTCTAAAGCATGTAAGTTAGAGTCTATCATGAGCTTAGCTAAGCCTTGAACTTTGATCAATTTTGTAGGTTTGATTTCTTAATCATATTCCAGCATAGTAACTATCCACTTACCACGTCTGCCTTCAGGATTGTTCTGTGTTAAATCTTTAACAACAATATTCAGAACATAGGCAAGAACATGGGAATGAAGGATATAAACACCGAAATACTTCAAATATTTAATTAGCGCCAATGTCTGCTTTTCAATGATACTATATTTCAAAGCCCCATCTCTTATTGTCCTACTAAAGAAGGCATTTGGCTGCTCTGTTTTCCGATCTTTCTTTTGCATGAGGACAACAACTAATGAATGTTCTGAGGAAAAGGAAAAGATGATGAAATCAAGTGTATAATCTGGGATGATAAGGATAGGAGCATGAAACAATGAAAACTTGATTTGATTAAATTATTTTCTTGCCTCATCGGACCATTTCACCTCGCTTCTTTTCTTTAAAATATTGGTGATTTCCCTTAAGTGTTCAGAAAGGTTAGGAATAAACCTTCTCAAGAAATTGATTTTACCATTGAATGATTGAATTTCCTTCTTACTCCTAGGATAGTCCAGATTCTGAATTGCTTCAATCCTTGAAGGATCTACTCGGATACCATCTTTGGATATGATATGACCCAACAATTTTCCCTCCTCCATAGAAAACAAACTTTTCTTTGGATTCAGCGATATGCCAAATTTTCCGCATCTTTGGAAGACTGACTATAAGTGTTGCAAGAGTTCTTCATCCGTCTTTGAAAAATTTGTTATGTCATCAAGATAAATGACCAAAAGAACATTCTTTTCATTGGAAAATGTGATATCCATCGCTCTCTTAAAGGTTGCTTCTGCATTCTTCAATCCAAAGGGAATTTTAGCATACATAAAAGTACCCCAAGGTGTCGTGAAGGCTGTCTTTTTTTTAATCGTCTGAATGAACCAAGATCTGATTGTACCCGAAATATCCATCTAACAATGAAATCCTGGAATAACCAACTACCCTTTGTAGGATATGATCTATCTTTAGAAGTGGATAGTTGTCCTTCAATGACACTTTATTTAAATTGCGGAAATTAATACACAAGCGAATCTCACCTATCTTCTTTCTTACCGGTACTAAATTTGACATCCAATTTGAGAAACGGTGAGGGATAATCATACCAGTAGTATACAATTTGTTCAATTCCTTTTCAATGGAGAGCAGCAATTTTGGATTCATCCTTCCGAGCTTTTGACGGAAAGGCTTATGATCAGGTTTTATGGGAACGGTATGTTGAATTATGCTCTTCTCGTACACCTTTAAATCACTATATTCCCATGCAAAAACATCAGAAAATTCATTCATGAGTGTTGCATATTCACTTTTCATTTCTGGACTCAAATACTTTGATATCTTAACCATTTTGGGCTTCTCAGGTGTGCCAAGGTTAAGGTCTTCTACTCCTACCTCAGTTGGCAACATTGTTGGTTTCCATGCAACATCATCATGATCAAAAAGCTCCTCCAAGGGTATTAGACCTCTTGGAATTGAGTTATATTTCAGTTGTAGTACCTTCAATTATGCTGCATGCATTTCTTGATCATCTTCATAAAACTGATCATCAATTTGTGAATTAAATAACTCTTCCTCCATTTGCAATAAATTGTCAATTTGTTTGTCATTCTGGAAGACTTGTCAATCCCAAACATTGTCCATAACAACAGGGCGATGTTTTACATTGATCTCATACTTATTTATTGGGATAAATCGAAATCTTGAACATACTAGCTGAAGTGGCAAGGGAATCAGCAATGATATTACTGTTCCTTGGAATCAGTGATAGAGTGTATTCAATGAAGGTCTTAAGAATGTCTAATATCGCATTACGGTATGATCGCATTCTAGGATTTTTGGCCTGGCATTCCCCTTTGACTTGCTTTATTACCAACTTGGAGTCACCATATACAAAAATCTTCTTAGCACCTAGTTTCTTAAGTATTTTAAGACTGGCAATCAAAGCCTCATATTTTGCCTCATTGTTGGAACAATCAAACGCCAATTTATAAGAACACATCCAAACCTTAGGAGGAATATGAGATGACTGATTCATGGAACCACTAATCCAAATTCCAATACCTAAGGCTCCGTCAAATTCCATGGTCCACATGTCATTTTCTTCATTGGGAAGCTCAATTTTGGATCACTGATTTTGATTATTTGTTTAAGAATGATCTGTTGTCCCAATAGGCTCTGTCTCCTTTATTGTTTCAATTGTCTTTTTTACTAATACACTTGGCTACAAGCTGCTTGGTTTTAATTTTCACTTTTCTGCACTTGAAATTTCTTGAACACAATATGAAATCTCTGAAATTTCTGCTCTTTCTTCCATCAAATCCCCTAAAAATGTTGAACAATCATCATTGTATAAAAAAAATGACTCTAAATCTGTATGAACAACATGAATTTGGTGATTATGGGGTTTTTCTTTGCTACTAATCATGTACTTCATCTTGTTCTCCCTTAATAGTTTTCTGAGTTGTCCAAAAACTGGCATAGTAGCATAGGAAAAGTCTAACTGCAAAGTGCCTTTAAGTTTGGCTCCCCATGATTGGGAGAGAATCATTCCATATCTCGAAGGAATGTCAGCTACAACAACATCCATAAGAACATTCTTAGCTTAATTTGATCTAAGGACACCACTAAATCTTTGATGACCAAGACACTTAACCCTTCCTGAGTCAAAAGAGTAAAGGTCATGGTATGACCTTGTAATATCCAATCCTAGTTTATCCATGATGGCTTTAGGAATGAGATTATGTGAGGTCCCGAAGTCTAGCATAACATCATGGAGGATGAATTCATGAATTTTGTGACTGAGGTAAAAAGGTGGAACTAAACTGTCTTCTAAGTTACCATCTATAGCAGGTCCAAACAAAAGCTCGGAGTGGACATCACTAACATTCACCATATCAAACATTTGGTCAACCTTAAGCATTTTGGCTACTTGAAACTTGTATTGGTCATTCTTGATTAATTCAGTGAATGGAATTGAGACTTTAATCTTTGAAATTTCACTCTCAAGGTTGAATAAAGAAGAATGTTTTTCTACCTCTTTAGATGGTAAGTCCTTATTTTCAGCTATTCTCTGATTGGGATCTCCTTTTTTTGTCCTCCAACTTGAATTTATTTTTCTTTCTTCAGACTGCTAGTGGAAGCTTCATTAATTTTTCCCTTATTTGTAACAGCAGGTCCTTTTTCTTTATTCTGATTTGAAGTTATGGGCACATTCCTATTTCTCAGACCATATTGCCTTTGCACTTGGCTAAGGGAATTTTGGTAACCTCTTTGATAATCCTATGTTTGTACTTCCAACATAATATCACTAGAAAGAACATATTGCTGATCATCAGGTACATAAGGTTCTTCAGAAAATTCATATTCCTCAGTCAAGAAAATGGGTTTATGGTTTTCCTCAAAAAGATGATTTTCTTCTGAGATTGATTCTTCTTCATCAAGGCCCACTATATAATTTTGCTGAAAAGGAGTACGGATCTGTTGCTGACTTTTTTGATCTTGACCCCTCTGCTCCATTTGTTTAATCATGTATTGAGGTTGTTGGTGTTGACATGAAAATCATGATTTGATGCAACCTCCAAAAAAAAAAGAACTCAATAAAGTTTTCATGAAGTTAGTAACATTGTTTAGGTAGTAAGAAAAAAAAAATATTTACATATTTTAATAAAATATGAATGTCAATATTAATTTTAAGATGAGAAACCAAAATTAATGAGGAACCCCTCCCATGAATACTGAATTATATATGGAGAGGATATTATAAGAAATACATTTGGCTTGGGCACATTGCTACCCCAGTGAACTCCATTCCATTCAACCATTGTCAATATATTCCAAATAGCTCACTAAATATTTTAGTATATTTTCATTTCAATAAACAAGGCAAAAGCTTCAAGTAATTAACGTTTGTGATTCTAATAATTAGACAGGGAAAAGAGTTTTTTGGAGATCCCTCAAGTCAATAGGTGACATGATATCTTAAGATAACATAATTCTTGCAGGGGATTTTAATTTGATTATAGAGCTGCAAAAAAGCAAATTGAGGTATGTATTTTGGGATCCACACCAGGAAAATGAGGATGATCTCATCTCCAAATGGGATTTGATTGAGATGTAACCCCACAATGAGAAACTTACTTGGTCCAAAAAACACATAGGGTTTGGATTTATCACTAGGTGGTTAGACATGTTTCTCCTCAAAACACCCTTTTTCTCAATGATTATTCCCTTTGTAGTTTTGGATCACAAACCAATTAGCATTTTCATTGTATCCTCCTTAGAGCTAGGCCCCAATCCCTTCATATTTAGCCTGCATTGTTTGCACCATGATGAATTTGACTCTCTTATCACATCAACCTAGAACACTTGAATATAAGGCTCCCCCTCCATTTGGGATTAAAAAAACCACTATTTAAAAAAACCATCTTAAAGTAGGAAAAATAATCCTTTGAGAATTCCTCAAGATATAGAGAGATGGGAGAAAAACTTGGATTCCATCTAGTGCATGATGGAAAGGGAAGAAGTATCAGAGCTATTGAGAGTGGAGGAAAAAAATAGAAATGGAGCATTGCAAAAAGCCCAAAAGGTTGAAGCAAAATATTGTCAATTTAAATATATGAGCTTGTCACTAAAACTGGGGGACAAAAACAAATTTTTACATAGATAGACAAACACAAGAAGATTCAAAAATAGAATTTAAGGGATTTCATGCTTTGATGGATCCAAATCTCAAGAGTTCACTAAATTTGGAATATATGACTCTCATTTTAAATCACTACAAGCATAGGAGTTGCATCCAACAACTAGAATTATGGAAAAAAAATGTTGTAACGCATTGCCCAAATGGGATCCTATAGAGAAAATTTTAAAACAAGTAGCAATAAAGGCTTTATGGCCAAGGAGTATTAAGTTTTGGACAATATGGATTTGAAACCCACTTCTATAGGCAAGTGAGTACATTGTTAAGAAGAATCTTAATAGGACATTGGAACATTCAGAGAAGAAATACAAAATTGGTAGAGGGCATCAAGGCTCATCCTTCTTAACCCTAAATCCCAAAGGAAAGAACCCTTCCAAGTTGGAAAGGTTCAAAACCACATCTCTTTGCAACATTCCTTATAAATTTGCATCTAAACTTTTGGCTAGGAGAATAATTAGGATTTTGAACAAGCTAGTGTTGGAAGATTAAGGAGGATTTGTAAAAGGGAAATTGAAAAGTGAGAATGATCATCATTGTTCATAGAATCCAATCTTTGGGAAAAAGGGGGTTGGTCATCGAGATTGATATGGCCAATGCCTTTTATAAGGCACGTCATCATTTTCTCTTCTCAATCATGGAAAGGTATGGATTTTGAGATCATATCATTAAAATGATAAAAAAAAAAAAATGCAAATGGAAGAGTTATCCCCTTTAAAGTATCCAAAGGGCTTAATATTTGGCTCTTGCCAAGTATTACTAAAAATTAGTGTGACATCTAGGTACACTATTACAAATGAGTTGATAAAAGGATGTAGCACATCATTCATCAATCTCATTGAAGTTGCAAGTGTGCTACACAAACCAAAATGCGTCATTAATTATTTATATGAACTTTGCGTCGTCTTGAATTCTATCCTCCACACATATTCTACTTTGATTTTCACTAAATGGTAACTTGATTTAAGGATTATCTTAGTGAAGAACTTGGTTTGTTAGAACTAATCCAACAAGGCATCAATCCTTGTCGAAGAATATCTACTCTTGATGGTAATTATGTTCAGGGCATACTAGTCAATGTACATGATCCATCTTTCATCTTCTTTGGGAATATGATGATGTTGTATCAGGCCAAATGACTCCCTACTTCAACAACTACTGCAACTACTACTTCTTGAACTATAAACTACATACACAATCCAATGTTTAGCAGTGACGACTTTGGGAACCATTGGATCTCATGCTTAACCTCTTGCTTAGGTGGAAACTTTAGAGGGACTTCTTGTAACACCTTCTCATAGGCTTCAACCTATTGTTGTTTGTAGTGGTGTTGCTTGCCAATACACCCTTCCAAGGATGCCCTCATATCTAGCTCATTGCCTTCTCCTTGTTGTTTTTCTTCTCTCAAAAATAGCAATACAAACTACTTTGTCTAGACAATGATTCTCTCAACCTAATGAACATTGATCAAATAGAGTTTGGCTTTGTCCCTATGTGCATTTACAACATGTCTTTTGATCTTGAACAATCCTATATTGGTTTGTTGTCCTCTTGAAGATGACGTCTTTTATGTACAAGTATGGGCTTCCCAAGATGAATCCACACACATCCAATGGAACCACAATTGATAATGCTAACACTTCATGCACAAAGTTCTAGTTGCCAAAAAAATTGAACCTGCCTTATCTATTTAATGTCAATCCACATCTTGTCTTGTGTAGCCCGAAGGGTATAGTTGTGGATGACTTTGTGTCTCTAAGCCAAGCTTCTTAACCAATTGTGTAGAGATCAAATTAACTTGTAAACTGGGATTAAACCAACAATCTACCTTACTATGTTTCATATGGATTCTGCTAAAGAACACCTCTATCATCTCTTTCTCTCCCTTGTGACAGCAACCAACTAGCACTACTTCCCTTTAAGAAGTAGTACAATTAATCATCCCTTCTGAGTTTGAGGTATTTTCCACCCTCGCCTTAGCATGTCTAATTATAAAAACTGTCTTCCTCCTTGTTTTGAAAATGCTTGGGATGCCTCTAGGGGTGAAATTTCCGACAATTTTCCTCAATATGTCCTTTTCTCCCACGAACCTTACTTTGCTTAACAAAAGGGGTTTCTTTTTGTGTCATTACCATTGTCTTCTTATCAATCCACTTCTTCCCTTTTCTCTACTACTTGTGTGGTTTTATATGCTTATGCGTGCTAGATTGTTGTTTTTGCTCATGTCCTTTGAAGTACTATGCTTAAACACTTGTTTCATGAATTGTGTTAGGCTTGAATAACATCAATTGTCATTGAATTTGAAGCAATACTCCCAAATACTTTATCGACATATCTAAACTTTTTGAGAGGGACATCTAGCTGTATAGCTCTTTCCATGAACACTATAATGAACTCCTACATTGATTGCTCATGCCTTTCCTTGAAGTGGTGTTGTGCTATATGTTGGTGCTCTTCACATCCAATTACATATCACTACACTTAGATCATGTCCCTATATACCTCCCAATAAATCATCAATTGATCATTTTCTAGAGCTCTACCTACTACATCACTCTCCCACCATGCCAAAGCATGGACGTCAAGCTTTAATCTAGCAAATGCAATCCTATCTCCTAATGACTTCATCTTCTATAGCCACTAGTTCAATTTGATGACATCAACTTCTCCTACATATGGGATGATGTCCACCCTTGCCTCTACATGGAAAGGCACCTACGTTTTGCTATAGCTTGATTTCCCATCTCTCTCTTAATCTTGAGCTATAACTCTAGTTTCTCCTCATTCTTGGTATATTCCAAGTTAGCCTTGCATTCTCCATGTCTAGTTTTTGTTGAGGGTGCTTCCATACTCTCCACTACTAGCAATTGTGTTACTATCGATGTTATTGAGTCAATCCTCTGTTATAATTGATCCAATCTACTCGTAGGATATTTTTCTTCACCTTCTCCATGATGACCCAATATCATTATTAGTCCCTTGCTTCTCTGAAGACCTTGGAACAGTTCTTGTCCACTTCTTATGCAGTCATTACGGGTGTTTACAATATAGGTCCCACCAAGGATACTTGAACTTGGGCTCTGGTACCATATGATTTGTAAACAATAGGCTTGTAGCCAATCTGCTTCACCAACACAAATTCTTGAGCAATTTTTACAATTTTGCACTCCTAGGTATTTTTAAGATTACAAACAAGAGGTAATATTAAATTCTTTGTAATTTTTTGCTCATATTGTCTTATGCAAAGCTCAAATGCAAAAGTAAGCTCAACATGATGCCTATTTATTCAAAGGTGAAAGACTCACTTCCAAATTTCCTTTGTTTATAATTAGTTTCTAATTCACTTAACCACCTCTCAATGAAACTTAATGGTATACATCATTCCTCCCTTACATGTAATTATCATTCCAAAAGAACATCACAACATGACCTCTCATAATAGGTGTATAAGATGGAAGTTACTTGATTACATGAGAATGACTTTATGTGAAGGTGCTGAATGACACAATTGCTTCCAATGCAAAGCACATTTAGCATGAATACATCCAATCCAAGGCAATTCACTAATCTAACCATCGGGCAAACAATTAAAAGCTTAGGTTTGATTGTGTGCCATGGTACACCACTCAACACTCTTCCCAAATTATTGAGAAATCGTCCAATGCCAAGCATATTTAGCATGAACACATCCAATCAAGGTGATTCACAAATCTAACCACTAAGCAAACAATTAAGAGTTTTGGTTTGATTGGGTGCCACGATTCTCATTTCTCTTCCCAAATCGTTGAGCAATCATCCAACTCTTCTCACACACACAAGATGACACAATTACTTCCAATGCCAAGTACATTTAGCATGTATATATCCAATACAATGTGATTCAACAATCTAACCATTAAGAAAACAATTAAGAGTTTAGGTTTGAATGTGTGGCATGGTTAACCACTCAATTCCCTTTCCAAATCATTCAGCAACCGTCCAAGTTTTCTCACATACCCAAGCAACCAAGAAGGCCTATACGACTTGGTACGACTTCCATACAACTTTCATTTCAACTCAACTCCAATAGGTGTGTACGATTGTGGGGGGATGTAGGGACAATGTACAACTTCCAAGATGGCTACAGGCAGTGCATAATCTTCAGGGGAACATTGTATCTTTTCCAACAACCAGTAAGCTTGAAATAAACAGAATTAGCAGCCCTCTACAGTAGTGCAACAGCTTTGGATTGGTAGCAACAGATTTTTATTCTCATAAATGAATGAACGGAGGAGAATAAAACATTGTTGGGATTCTTTAATGGCTAAGGAAGAATGAGAACATTAAGTGAAACTCAATGCAATAACATAGAATGAACTCTCACGCCAAAATAACTTATACAACAATTTAAATACAAAGCAATAACCAACAACTTGTATACATAATTTAACACGGCACATACAGAAATACATCACACAATAATTCGGTGATTACCCTAGAAATCCAAATGGTAAAACCCACATCTAATGGACTTCGGTTAAGGTCTTCATTTCTTAGCAATGTGCAGGTTACAGTACCCTCAAGATCTCTAGTCCATTCTTAGTCTTTTAAAGGGAATCTAACAACAATACCTCTCTCACAGAGAAAGAACCCCTCTTGCTTTGTGATGCAAGGGTAAATAGGAGAATAGACTAGCTGGAAGGCTAGGCATGCCCAACTCTTTAGCTTCTCCAAGTCCAGCGTGCTCCTCCTCATCCTTTTTCCCAATCACACTCAAGGGATAGTGGTTCATGTTTTTATTTTTTAAATATACAATTTTTTTTCCTTCACTTTATTTTTCAGTGACACATTTTTCTTTCCACCATTTATATTTCCTATGCTTACAACAACAGCACCATGTTAAATTTTAATGCAGGTTAGAGTCTAGACACCAGCAAGGATGGCATGGGGCCCTTCCATAGCCTCAAGGCTCAAACTTTCCCTATGCCGATCTTCAAAAAACGTAGGCCAATAGCCAAATATTGTCATGCAGATCCAATTCAGATCAGATGAAAAAAAATGATTACAATATGATAAATACATGTGTTATTTATATTGCTGAAGAGACACAATGAAATGAATAATCATGACTGCCACTACCACTTTGTTCATTGGTAAAAACACACATTACATATTTTTTGGTTTAAAATAACTTGCTTCCCATTCTATGTGCCGACTCTTAATCAGGTACATTACAAAAATAATAATGACCAAGGATAATTAGGACCATTACAAAAAGAATTGATGTAATCATATTAAATTTGTCTCAGAATGTTTTAGTCTCGCTACCACCTTGTTTAGTGGAAAAAAAGATATACATGTGCTTCTTTTCAATAATACACTTTCCATTCTGTGCAGAGCTCCCACTAAGCCGCAAATGCACAGCTCCCCAGCCCACAGTGAGATTGTGCGCAATCACAAGCATGAAATTACACTTGATCCCTGAACTTCGCCAGCTCAACATTAACATATCCTGTCATTATATTTGCAATTATGCATCATGCTACAAAATCCTCCAAATGCACAAATATCCACTCGATTCTTAAAAATACGCAAGTTGAACTTTGCTGTCGAATTTCATCGTTCTCCAATTACCCAAGCTCACTTCGAAGTGCCAGCGGGCCCATAAACTCCCAGAAGTTCAGGTTTCTATTAACTTTTAGGAATGAAATAATAAAATCAATAATATTATTCAAATCGTTTACAAAACTCTGTTCGATGCCACATAATTCTTGTGGACAATAAGAACTTGAGAATTGTGGGTGTAAAAAATGTGTACCTAACCTGAGGTTGCAACAACTAGTAATTGTCGTCTGTATACCTAACATCATTGAAAGTAAAAAATTGCATGCTGTGAAACATTCATTGATTGAACACAACAACTCAATCCATGTGGGAAAAACTTTGATAAACCAGCCTAAGCCCTGCTTCAAGATCTTCAAAAGTAATAGTGACAAGATTTTCTACATCACAACAATCAAGGTCAAGCCTGAGATCCAGGTTCTCTCGAGCATTGACTACCATAGGGCCTACTAAACCTCCATTTAACTCCTTCCTTTGCTTTTCTGTTGTATTTTTAATAATTAGACCGGCAATTGCTTCAACAGAGCATGTCTCATGCAGCTTAAAACCATAAAGCAAACTGCTTTCCACCTGTTCATTCATCTTCAGCTGCACAATTTCAGCAAGTTCTGTTGGACTAAAGTCATCAAAAAAGAAATATCTAGTCACTCTTCTACAAAATCCCTCATTGGAGGCAATTACACGCTTCATCGGCTCAGCATATCCTGCAAAGATTACCACCACCTTTCCACTATCCATGACTGACATTATCTCCTCCAATGCTTCCAAACCATAGTCCTTGTCATCTGCTTTCTGCATGGGTATCAACCTGTATGCTTCATCAACAAAAAGTATTCCACCCTCTGCTTCCTTGATCTGCAAATTACATGACTTTGATTAATGTTTTGATATGCAGACTCTTATAGACTACGTTGATATTTATTCATCTGAACACTTCAGAAAATGATGGAAACACATTAACCATACCTTTTTCCTAGTCTTGGGGCCAGTATGACCAACAAATTCTCCAACTAGATCTGTTCTTTGAACTTCAGTTACCTTGTCTGAAGGTAAAACACCAACCATATGCAAAAGTTTTCCAAGAATTCGGGCCACCATTGTTTTCCCTGCAAATATGTAACTAAACTTAGCTCAAATTGACAAGCAGAAATAGAAAACAGATCTTCCAACCATTATTTTTGATAAGGAAACGGTCTATTACAGATCATCATGAAATGATCATTCTACATGGTGATTTTCAATAAGGATGAAAAGGAGATGAATTGATGAAAGACGATGAGTTTACTTGATTTACATCTCTCCTTTCTGATACCTTTAAATTATTTTTCATGTTGGCTCAGGCAATATTACAATGAATGTTGAGCACATTTTATTAAAACAGACTAGAGACAAAAAAACAAATTCAGGAAAATATATTATTTAATAAATATGAAGAAAATATGATGAATGCAACATTAATAAATACTAAAGAAATTCATAGTGATTTGACAAAATCCACAATCCTCACAAGGACAAGTCTATAACAAAATTGTGGTATTTTTCATATTAATATACCTTTGTAGTCCGAGCATTTGAACCCTGTATCTTAGTTTCCTTTGATTAAGTTTTGAGTTATGTCAAATGAATTGTCCATTTACCAAATGAGTAATACAATCTTTCGATATCTTCTATGTTTTAACAGTAAGCTCGAAACAAGGAAGAAAGTATATTATTTTTATGAATACATAAATATTTTGCAAGGTTTTACACAGGGTGTGCCAGAATAAAGTAAAGGTGCAACATTTCTCAATAACTCTTGCTAGAGAGATTCGAAAAAATATGGATTTGAAGAAAAATACTAAAGCCCTAAATGGTTTGAAATCATACATAGAAATTTCAAAAGATGGAGACTAGCAATTAGTAGATTGAACATTGGAAACTTACGTCTATTTTCTTCCTGATATGATTTAAATTTCCTAATGACAGATCAATTAGACATTGCCTGAAGAAAATGAATAACTTATTACAGCTTGATTTTAATTGCCAGGTAGAAAAATGGAAAATTCAAAAAAATAGAGTGAGCTTCAAATAAAAAAATATTTTCCAGACCTTTGCACAAAGCATTGGTGCAAAATATGTAAGGGTGCACCCCTTGAGATTTGTCGATAAGGAAAGTTGGAAATGCTATGCATTCAAAAATATATGAACCCGCATGTTAAACAAGTACAAATCAGACATGGCAATTTCAAAGTGGGAAGCAAACTGGAGAAAACTATTGAAATTTGAATAGACTGACTGCTTCCCTCCCACTGCCCCATCCCCATCCCAAGCACAGTTTAAAGAAATACAATTGGCAAAAGAAATACTGTAAAGAAAAAATATTGCCAGTACTAATTTTTTAAAGCAAAGCAACACAGTAATATTCATAATTAATTGACAAAATATGTCCGCCAGGCTGTGGTCTAGTCACAAGTTGGAGCACTTGCTGTAATGATGGCCCAGGTTCAAATATCAAGTTTGGAGGGCATGCCCGTCTGGTTTTATTCAAGACTAGTTGGAGGAAGAAATTGACAGACCATCGACACGGCATAGTCACAGTAAACCTTTCAGTCAAAGAGATTGACATGATATTTTGGCATCTTCATGGGAAAAGGAAGCTTATTAATCAAGGTGTCAGGCATTCAATAATCCAAATATATTATCAAAATCTGGTTAAGATGAGCAATGGAATCTTATGTGTACCTTTCTTTTGACAGACTGGGATACACCAGTTGTTACTAAGTATATGATGTGTCTTCTCTCTATAATGCTTTATAATTTCTGCTGGATGCTTCAGAGTTAGGTAAGCAGAAAACACATGAGGTTTTGTATCTAAAATTTTGCACAATCCACTTCCTAATTACTAAGAATTTATTGATATGCTTAATGTAACACTCCCCTTAAGCACTGCCAAGACTAAAGAGTCTTTGACACTTCTTCTCTAGTAACAAAGACTTCACCAATGGTACTACCCCTTCATTGATTGCTTAGCTTCTCTGATCATCTTTCCTAAGAATCTAGCACCTCTATGCACTAACTTAAAACAACATTTAGCCATAATTGTGGTGCACGCTGAACAAACTACAGGACCATTTTCCAAAAAGATCTGTTACAATATTTTCAGAAGCACAAATCTTTTATTTTTTCCACGCCCTGTTGCCCCTTCAGTTGCATGGAAGCATGCAAGAAAGAGATTAAAATAAAACTCTGCACAACAAAGGAGGTATAAGCAGAGCATGCGATGCTTGATTATTAAAAGAGATAGAGAAAGCAATCTGGTTTAACAACTCAGTTGCAGTCAAAGAAAAAATGCCACAATTCTTGTCTTCTTACTCCCATCAATCAAACTCACCTAAACTACTTTGAATCGGAAATAACCCATTCTCTGGCACAATAAAGAGACAAAAGGTCTATAATTATGTGTATAAAAACATATGGAGCATAAACAAGGTCAAGTGGAGGGAACAAAACAGGGATTGCACAACTACTTAGATGACATATAAGTTGAAATCTGTGCATGCAGAGCGTGCCCTCTGCACAAGGCACACATGTTGATTTTTGTAGCATCGGATGTGCTCTAGCCTCAAGATTTTGCAGAGAGGCTAAGACACATGCATTCTCCAAGACCCAGAAATCGTTTGGGAAAATTCCACCCGGAGGTGATTAAATTAAAATAATTAATCATTTTTAATGTATTCCTAAGTCTAAACTGAGGAAATGTGATTAATTAAAGGGTATTAATTAAATCAGGTGCAAATCTTCTAGATAAAGGCGTGGATCGAGTCCAACTTAATCTAAGCCATTGATTAAGATCTAACCTTGGCCGTTGATATGTCAACGAGAGATTATAAGAAGGAGCTCGATGGGAACTTGGAGAACACACTTGAGATTTGCAGAGATTGATTTTGCTGGGAGATCGAATTCTCAGAGAGGCAGCGCTGATTTGCTAGAGAGAGATCCAATGAGATCGTTGCAGTGAGGGGCAGAGATAGTAGACCAGAGGAAGTTGCCCAGATCTGGAGAGTGCAAGGTAGAGAAGACATTGAGAGGCACAGAGAGGCTGCACAGTGCCATGCAGAGGAAGTGCAAAGCTTCAGGGGGAGTCCGCTATTTTTCTAGGAGACAGTCGGGATCTAGTGCCGGAAGTCGGGGTGTGAATCCAGAGGGCCATAGAGTCGAGTTTCCAGTCAGCAAAAGATCAAGAGGAGGAGGTGACACCAATTGCTAGAGCTGTGATGCAGGGACTGTGTAGGCTAACGTAGTTACTGCGTAGAGACAGCGCAGTGCAGCTCCTCTCCAGTCCAGATCAGTGTCGGATTTCCCATGACAGTGTGAGATTTTCTCACTAACTCTTTCATTAGTATCTCTCTATATCGGATAGCCAGTTTGGGCATCCAACGACTTGTACTCAGAATACCACTGCATAATATTAAAACCCTCAGTTGCTGCACTGGTTTTCCCAAGTTAGGATTTTCCCGGGACGATTGTCCAAAAATAAGAGTGTACTTGTGTGTGTGTTTCTATCTTTCTTGCGTTGTATTTTACGCAATATTTTATGTTGTGTAGGTTGCAGTGTATTTGATTTCGATATTTACTGTGTAACACCGTAAATAATTTGTTTAGTAATTAACAAATAGGAGAAATCTAATCAGTTGTTGCAGTAGGATTTCATTAGTGAAATTTTCACATGGTATCAGAACGCAGATAGAAGTCGGAGAGCTCAGTTGCAGAAGGAAAGAGGGTGATTTGAGGCACTGTGTAGGCAGCAACTTGAAACCCCAGGAGGTTGCGCAGTCCAGAGGCCAGCAAGGCAGATTTTTGAGGAAATTTGCATCTTTGAAGTCGACATAGCATGAAATTTCCAGATTGAGAATTGCCAAAGGTAGGGAGCAACAGCAGCAATTTCCACGCAAAGCAAATCTTCAGCTGGGACGTAGTCATTTTGCAGCAGTAGCTAATAGAATAGCGCCGGGAGCAAAGAATAGCACACTGAGGGAATTTTGTCCTCAGAGAATTTCTAGCTAGGAAATTCTAATTTTCCACACAGAGCAGCAATACTCGAGAGCAGTTTTTCTCACTCCAGCAGGGAGTGCGTAGAGCCAGTCAGCAGCTGTGCAAAGGGATAGAGGCAGAATTCGACTTTTTGGCGAGATGGCATCAACTGGGTGGAGAGATCAGGATCGGTTAGACAGAGCGTCTAACTACGTGATCTGGAAGGCAAGGATTTCCTTCCTTCTAGATGAGTACAATCTCAAAACCTACATCGATAATGTGGTGGTTGTCCCTACAGATCCATATCAAAACAAGACGTACAAGAAAGAGATGGTTAAGGCGAAGAGGATGATCCTTAATGGAGTTCGAGATCATGTTGTATCTCACATAGCAGCCCTGGGAACAGACCAAAGAGATGTGGGACTCCCTTGCCACGTTGTACGAGGGATCTTTCAGCGTGAAGATGTATCTAGAAGAAAAATTGAGGAGCACATGTATGCAGAGGGGAGAACGCATTGACCACTATCTCCATAAGCTTCAGGATGTCTAAGATCAGTTGGCAGCTGCAGTGTCAGCGCTTCAGGCTACAAATATGGTCCAAATAGCTCTAAATACAGTCTCAGAAGAATGGCAAATGTTTGTCCAAAGTATTTTGGGCAAAGAAACATTGCCAAAGTGGAATAGGATGTGTGAAGATCTGTAGCAGGAGGAGTTGAGGCGAGACTTGGTGAAGAGCACCTTAGAAGGCAGCAGCAACAGTGGGACAAAGTCTTAGGTGAAGGAAGAGGAAAATGCAGCACTCGCATCAAAGGGGCAGCAAGAGCAGCGCAGAAGAAAGGACGCTTCGAAGATCAAGTGCTTCAAAAGTGGTGAACTTGGTCACTATGCTACACAGTGCCTGCTTAGAAAGAGGGACAAAGAGGAGAGGCAGGATCAGCAAGCTGCATCCGCAGAGATCGACAGGCTGTCCTCTAGACTGGAGGAAGAGTTTGCCATGATCACCGACATACCTCCAGGGGTGAGCTGGGGTGATTTGGTTTTGTAGCCCCAAAGAGCTACAGGTTGGGCATGATCCTTGAGGAGTCCACCTCTTGGATCAATTTCATAGCAGCAATAGCAGGATGGACCAGTGACACTTGGTGCAGTCAGGGGCCAAAGTGACAGATCCAGTGGCTACTAGCGTTAGAAATTGAGCAACGCAGAGCAGAGTTGGCAGCAGTGCAGTAGGCACAGTGCAGAGTCAGCAGCAACGCAGAGCCTTCAGTGACAGCACAGAGACTAGCAGCAGTCAGGACTTGGGTGACAGATGCATCACACTGAACACAGTTGGTTCAGTATGATGGACATCTCTCAGTTGCAGTAGCAGCAAATGAGAGACATTTGCAGATGTCGTAGTGGCAGCAACAACAAAGTTGCAGTACAGATGCAGTAATTGGCAGCAGTATGCAGAGTCAACAGCAGCACAGATGCAACACAGAGTTGCGCAGTAGTTGGTGGGCAATGAGGCCAGACATTAGCAGCGCAGCAGGAGGTGATACAGAGTCAGAGTGATGCTTCAGTGGGTTGCAACACTAGAGCACATTTCTCGCTAAGAAGGAGTGTTGATTTTTGTAGCATCCGATGTGCTCTAGGCTCAAGATTTTGTAGAGAGGCTAAGACACATGCATTCTCCAAGACCCATAAATCGTTTGGGAAAATTCTGCCCAAAGGTGATTTAATTAAAATAATTAATCATTTTTAATGTATTCCTAAGTCTAAACTTAGGAAATGTGATTAATTAAATCGGGTGCAAATCTTCTAGATAAAGGCGTGGATCGAGTCCAAGTTAATCTGAGCCATTGATTAAGATCTAATCTTGGTCGTTGATATGTCAACGAGAGATTATAAGAAGGAGGTCGATGGGCACTTGGAGAACACACTTGAGATTTGCAAAGATCGATTCTGCCGGGAGATCGTATTCTCACAGAGGCAGCGCTGAGTTGCTAGAGAGAGATCCAGTGAGATCATTGTAGTGAGGGGCAGAGATAGTAAACCAGAGGAAGTTTTCCAAGTTCGGGGAGTGCAAGGTAGAGAAGGCATCGAGAGCCACAGAGAGGTTGCGCAGTGCCATGCAAACGCAGCGCAGAGCTTCAAAGGGAGTCCACTATTTTGCTGGGAGACCGTCGAGATCTAGTGTCGGAAGCCGAGGTGTTAGTCTGGAGGGCCAGAGAGTTGAGTTTCCAGTCAGCAGAAGATCAGAAGGAGAAGGTGACACAGTTGCTAGAGCCATGATGCAGGGATTGCGCAGAGACAGCACAAGGCGGCTCCTCTCCAGTCCAGATCAGTGTTGGATTGCTCGTGACAGTGTGAGATTTTCTCACTAACTCTTTCTTCAGTATTTCTCTATATCAAATAGCCAGTTTAGGCATCCAACAACTTGTACTCAAATTACTACTACATAATATTAAAACCCTCAGCTGCTGCATTGGTTTTCCCAAGTTGGGTTTTTTCGGGGACGATTGTCCAAAAATAACGGTGTACTTGTGTGTGTTCCCATCTTTCCTGCGTTGTATTTGCCGCAGTATTTTATGTTGTGTAGGCTGCAGTGTATTTGATTTCAATATTTACCGTGTAACTCCATAAATAATTTGTTCAGTAATTAACAAATAGGAGAAATCTAATCAATTGCTGCAATAGGATTTCATTAATGAAATTTTCACAACGCGGAGGTGAATAAATGGGTTTTCACCACTCACCTTCTCTCACAAAGTGTTTGGAACAACAATGATTAAATGGACTTTCACCACTCACCTTCTCTCACAAAGTGTTTGGAACAACAATGATGAGGGGATGATGTATAGCATCCCCATGGCCCAGGTCACCAGGACTGTGCCTCTTATACACAACATGCTTGATTTGGACCTGCCAAGCCACATAGAGAACATGGACAACCACTAAGTGCAGAATTACATTTAATCCCCGAGTCTTGCCAGCTCAAACTCATTTAGATGCCCAGGGAATGAATCAACGAGATATGAAGTCTATGCAAGAGAAATTGCAATGATAAAGTGAAAACAACTTATACACCATCCCAATCTTTTGCAATGAGAAACAAGTCTAACCTAATCCAACTATCTAAAATCTTCTACTTTAAACATGCTCAAATATAATAGGTGACAATTCCAAAGAAGTTCTTAAGGGCATGAATTCTGTAAATAGGCCCATCAAGATCTCATGTAGCTTTCTTTGAATAATGAAATGCAAATTTGTGGTTCATTTCTTAATTCTCCTACACAAATATTAAATCCGATTCAAACTCAAAATACATTTACCACTTGGACAGTTTGGAAGTTGCCACTGGAGACTAAAAGGGTGTCTTTGTGTAATCTCTAGTGTATGTTGTTCAGAGCCAACAACTCACGTCTTAGTCATCTGGGAGTGGCCTGGCCGATCTGTGCTTCAATTGGTCTGACAGGGTTTTGTGGTTGGGATTAATCTGTCTTTCCGAAGTTTAGAAATGTTATCTGGATCTTGTGCAAGGACAAGGACTCTTGCACTGAGTTGTTCCCTGCCTGAACATTCTAGAACCTAGTTGCGAATGGCCTCTCATATTTCCCATCGGGGGCTGGACCAACACAGGCATGTATGTGTGTACTGGGCTGGAGAAGGCCACGTGGCTGAAACAATGCTCCTTGGCCCACCATTGGATGATGAAGTGCCATGTGTCCCATGGTTCATTTCAGACATGACAAAACCACCAAGGAAAATGACAGATGGGAGCCACCAATTGCTGAAGAACCTCCATAGATGACTGGGTGGTTCAAGCCCAAAGATTATGACCTGGATCCTGCAGTTGCAGCATATTGTGTTTCATTTTAATGATGATTATGCTTATCGTTGGTGTGCCTCCCAAGGCAGACATTATTTTTTGTATAATTTTCTGGAGCTTGGCCCTATGCCATTGAATTTTACCATTACAGCTCGAACTTGATTGGAAATTTGAAAGTTTAATGCTCTACATTTCTTTTTGATTTTGAGTTTCCCAAGACATTTATTTATGCCTTTTTACCACCCATAGCAGCGACCTTTCGATTTTGCCACCTTTTTTTTACAGTGCTACCTGTAGATATTGTTATATTAATTGGAATAAAAGATGCTTTTTTATTTAAACAAAAAAGAGTGAGAGTTAGCAGAGAGAGGGAGTGTATTGTGCATTTCTTCTGTTAGGTTGTTCAATGTTGGTAAGAAAATTTTGATGTCCATGTTGGCCTAGGAATTAGTGTATGTCGTGATATGCACAATGAAAGAAAGGAAGGAGAGCAGAAATTAATAGACATTTTTTGCAAGGTTTTACACTGTCAAACCTGTCCCAGGATTTCCAAGGAAAGCCATGTGTGGTGATCTCCTATCAGCAACTTTAAGTCCAAGGGCCCGTCGTTTCTCATCCAAAATCATTCCCTTTGCCCATGTTCGTAGCTGTACCTTCAATTCATGCAACCCCACAACTCTTGACAGCTCTACTTCCAGCAATGACATCTTGCTCTTGGACTTCTCACATGCTTCTCTGGCTTTCCGTTTTCTTTGTTCATCGAGATGAACTTGCAACAGCAATTGCAGCTTCTGATTGCTAGGACCTTCAGACAGATGACTTAACGGAGTCATGCCTTCCTGTAGACAGATGTTCACATTCAGGTTCCATTTTCTGAAAGCATCAGATACACAGTAAACTCAAATCTCAGTAATATGATATCCAGATACAAATAGTGTAAATACATTATCCTTGGCGTTGATATCAGCATGATACTGGAGTAAGGCCTCAACAGTTGAGCAGTCTTCTGCTCGGAGGGAATGCCAGACTGCCAAATGCAACGGAGTCATCCCATTCTGCAAATTCATTTATAGAACAGTTAGCTATATATGGATAGAATGCAAACTTGACATATTTTTAACAGTTAACTTCATAAAGAGAGAGAGATCATTTTGTTCAAACAATTGGTGGTTGGCATTTGACAATACTAAATGGGAAGCCACAAATTCATTCCCTACCAAATCATCACTTTCATGGATGTAACAGGCCATAGTGCCAATAGCAAGGATGTTTCATGTCCATTCTATAATAAAGGTAAAACAAAAGTGGCATGTTTTGTCACATTCTCATTCTAGAGTAAAGATATATTGCTATTTCTCTTTTAAATCATCACTGTAAGTGCAGTATGCACTTCTGCACAATAAAAATAAACCAAAGATGGTAATCTTCTTGATTTCAATAATAAAGGGAGATTACTAAGGGCCATTTCACACAAGCCATTGGGTGATATCAATTTTGAATAGCTTTTTTTTCATTTCGCACAGAAATCCGTAAATCCATTCTGTTAAGAATAAAGGCAATAGATTTTGACTAACATCTGCAGAAGAATTTGTGAGGCTGTTCTGTTAACAATAAAGCCAACAAAGTTTGACTAACTTGTGCAGAAATTAAAATGCTGTTAAAGTACAATGAAAGCCTAGATATTAAACAAAAATTTGACTATAAATCAGTTTGTTTTAGCCTACAGTTTGTGTTGGTGGACAAGGTCTACAACTTTTTGGACATGCTGCAAATGGTTGAACCAAGTTTCACTGAAAACCAGAATATCATCTAAGTAAACAACAACAAAATTACCAAGAGGTGAGAGGAATATATCCTCAATGGTCCACATGAAAGAAGCAGGAGCATTGGTAAAGGCTAAAGGGTATGACAAGCCACACATAAGGCTGAACTTGGTCTTCAATGTTGTCTTCTATACCTGTATAGGTTTCCACTTGAACTTGGTAGTAGTTGGAAGCCTTGGTGAAAGCACTTGGCTCCCTTGAGCAATGATCATCAATTCAATGCAGAGGGTAGCAATTCTGAACAATGACCTTGTGGAGGGCCCTGTAATCTATACCAAACTACCACTCTTGTTGCTTTTTGAGTGCTCTTTGTTGGGTATCTGTTATCACGCACATTTGCACCAACAGACCTACCATATAAATTTATAATTATAGAGAATCTAGCCCTGTCACCACTAGATACCTCGCTATTCAAATTGGTGCTTTTCCAACCTCAGGGGGTGTCCCTAGGGGTTGTATGCTCTCATATGACTAACAGATCTTCATAACTACTTCAACTGATCAGCACACAAAGACTAATTCTTGAAATTTCCGAAAGCAAACGAAGAGCAAGGGTAAACTCTTAGTAAAAATCAAGTGAGTGAGATCATATTTCTGAACTGATTACAACAGTCAGTGAAAACGGATGAGATGAGTAGAGCATGCGCCTTAAGCGTATAAGAATTCAAAATAAGTAAATTATGATTAAAGCTAATCATAACAATGCAAAACTATTAAACTACTATCCAACCAAGAGGTTCCAAGATTCAGAGACCAGACATGGTCAAATCAAATCAATATGTTAATCAACAGACATGATTACATCAGAGGGACAAAACATGACAGGCAGCCATAGGTCTAGTAGCATGCAGTGGTGGAAGCAGTTTGTGAAATTCCAAAGGTGGAAGGATGATGAAGACTCAGGTGATGTGTTTGCTCACAAAGTACTGTCTGTCGCTCACTGCACTTTCAATGCAGCATATATAGAATCCCAACAACATCAAATATCAATTCAACCTAACTGCATGTGGAAAAATTTAAAAAAAACATGCTAAAATTGGCGCACTCTGAATGGCTGCCAACTGTGTTGACTTGCTTGCTTGGAGGAGTTTTTGTGGCAAAAGCACTGTTGTTTATGTCAACTTCCAGGAATAAAACTGCCTAAAATTCTGCACTTCAGCACTGGTGTTTATTTCTTCTTCTCTTACTCAAATTGTCGAAAAAAGTGACCCTCAGCGCTGAGCCCATAGACACTGTTGCTTAACTGATCAGCGATTCGTCTCATAATCACTGGAAAAACCTACCACTGCTAACCCCTTGCAGTGCTGAAGTTGTGAGTGGAATGTGCTACTTTAAGGTCTCTTCCTAAAATAATCTTGAACAAACCACTGCTTCCCAACTCGAAGAGTGATTCCTCTTCAATTAGTGTGCTGTCTCTGTGTGGATATTCCAACAAATTGCCAAAAATATTTACAGCTCTACAACAACAACCACTACAACTATTAATTTCAGCCATACGAATTACTCATTTCCATTTTTAAGCATGAAATATGCTGAAAACGTACCATAGAATGAGCCAGTTCTATTATGCATTGTGAGTCTTTAACCTGCAGCTGGGTATTTACCAACCTCATCTACACAAAACTTGCAGCCATGATTGCACATGTGGAAGATGTCTGGTGATCTGGCTGTTGTTTCAATCATTCCACAAACAGGAATTTCCTTTTTCTTTCAATCAGTGAGGTCGTATGTATGTAGATAAAGATATTTCCCACAGAAAATGCCATGAATAACCTCCCATTGAATTCCCTTTGCTGAACAGTGAATATAGTTTCCCAAAAACATAACTTGCCAATAGTCGATAAGGTCGAATTAGGGTCTTTATGTTTTTCTTCTTTACCAATAGCAACTTTATTTGAGGCTTTTCTTTCATGCAAGGATAGGATAAAGAAGGATTAAACAGTCAGATTAGCTTTTACGATTGGCAACATTGGCAAGTAGCAATTCGACTTGTCTGGAATCAGTGGAAACGACAATAGAAATTAGGGTTTTGAACTTGCCTAAGCTAGCAGATCAACTTAGGATTTTGTGTTGATCAGATTGGCAAGGTGAATTAGGGTTTTTGAAAAGTCAAACTAAGCAAGAGTGACCGCTAAACACAGTGATTCGAAATAGGGTTTTTGGGTAATCGACTCAATTTTAGGGTTTTTCACATTATCAAGTTTAGAAGTCCACAACAGCAGAAAACCACCAACCAGCTGCCACATGTAACACTGAGAAACCATTCCAACTGCTCAACCCTGTTATTGACTCATTATCCTTTGCCCACTGGAATCCTAGGACCATTCTCCCACTGCATGCTTAGAACCATGGCATCACATCCCCTACCTGCTAGAAATAGAAACTAGCAAATAAAGACATGCCCAAAAATGCTGTCTAACTCTCTGAAAAGTAAAAAGGCAGGAAATGCTGAAAATGAAGGTAACATAGTGAGATTTATGGAAATGTAGCAAGTCTAAAGTTACACACCGCTAAAAATAGCAACATCTCCGTGGAGATGAAAAAAGCCTCATCTGATTTGCTTTTTTACAATGAACCCAAATATGTGCTCAGAAACAACATGCAGGCCCCGGAAAGCACACTGATAAAAATAGCAATGTCGCGAAACTGCTTGCATGTTGCCCAAAAGAAGCTTATTTACGTCGTGAGCTCATGAGGACCAAGAATATGTAAACATCTCTGACATGTGGACCCTAGCAGTTTCTTGAAATCTGGTAGAACTAACTGAAATAAGCTGATCTCTGTGAACGTTTGAATGCACTTGTAATGGAACTAGCCTAATGGAATCTCACTAGATTTTCACCCTCTAGCTGCACCAGCAAATTTGGGGGTTAACACTGAACAGTGCCATCAAAGGAGATCTGCAATGGGATGCACTAGACCTAGTTTTGCCATCATCCAAAAGCCATGTGATTTGTTGCTTAACCTTTGCACTACATGTGGGTGAGGTGCAATATGCAAGGACAAAACAGGAACAAGCTCAATGGAATGTTGTATATAATAATGGAAGGTGAACCCTTGGGTTCTTCAAATCCATAAGTGTATGAGTCAATGATCAATTGTATATGAAACCGCTTGCATGTCACCCAAAAAAGGCTTAATCATTTCATGAACTGACGAGGACCAAGAATAAAAGAGGCTCATTCACATCGTAAGCTTACAAGGATCAAGAATATGTGAACATATCTGACATGTGGACCCGAAAACTCTGGCTCCTAAAAAAAAGCAAGCAGCTGAAAATCACAGTTTCTTGCATTTGGTAGAACTAACTGAAATGAGCTCTGATCTCTGTGAACGTTTGAATGCACCCATAATGGGACTAGCCTGATGGAAGCTCACTAGATTTTAATCCTCTCTATTGCACGAGCAAAACTGGGGGTTAACAGTGCCATCAAAGGAGGAGCACAGGGATTCACTAGACCTAGTTTTGCCATCATCCAAAATCCATGTGATTTGTTGATTAATCTTTGCACACTGCTTGTGTGAAGTGCAATATCCAAGGAAGAAACAGGAAAAATCTCAATGCAATGTGTATATTTTAATAGAAGCTGAACCCTTGGGATTTTCAAATCCATGAGTCAATGATCGATTGTGTATTAGAAAGAGATATCTTTTCTTTATTGCCTTCCTTGACTTGTCGAACAACACGAATTTGTTGAGAGATTTTTTTAACAATTTCTTTACATGAAACTACAAATGGAACAGTAGAATGAGAAGTGGAAGTGAGTTTCTATGTCTTACCATCCTTGTGCAACCTATAGATGTTGAAGTAGCCATCATATTGTGCATCCCTAACAAATTGTTGAAGTAGCCATCATATTGTGCATCCCTAACAAATTGGTAAGGCCTGCCTAAGATCAAGTTAATACAGCTAAAAGGAGTTATGTCACACTCCATTGCGGCATCAAAGGGCTAATACGGCCTGGATGAGTAATTTTTGGTAGCTTTAGAACTACAACCAATTGTTGGGATACCATATTATTCTAGCTGCCATTATCCATAATGATGGAAACTAACAGGAACTTGATTTGGCAATTTTTAGAGAACAAAGATCCCTCATCATCATCGATGTAGTTTATGGCCATCAACACTAAATATGGAGTTGTAGAGGTGGGACTGAAGACCTCTACATATGTACCTCCAAAGGGTAGTCATTCTGAGTGTCCATATTTCATGGTAAGAACAACACTTCCTCTTTTTTTGTGTCCGCGCAGTAGGATGGGAACTAGGAGTGTCTCTATTCTGGCCACTGTCATTGGTTTTCCCCTTAGAAGCTAATGAAAACAGACTTCTTACAATTAAGAGGGTTAGGTTTTGTAGCTTAGCTTGGATTTTTAAAGCTAGTTGCAAGGAATGCACCTTTTATGTAACATGAAAGAATTCTAGTTCACGAATTGAGGTAATAAGCCAAAACCAAACTTAACATAAGGAGTGGCTTCAAATCCACTCACCTCTAGCTTGATGGACATTTTGTTCAAGATATCAATGCATTGCTTGATGGTTCGTCCTGAGATTTGTCATTGTTGCAGCCATCTCACCAACAGCTCTTTCTTGTATCTTAATGGGTAGAAGTGATTGCAGACAACATCCTTGAAGCCCTAATCAAAGATTGGTTGTTCACAGAGTTGTTGGGTATGGTTTTCCTCGATATGAGGCCCTAATACTCCATGTGAACTTTAACAATCTAAACTTTGTTGGCCTTCTCAGGTTTGACTGTGTCTTGAAATAAGCTTCCATGTTGAACATCCAAAAGTCAAGCTTGTCACTATTGGGAGCCCCATCAAACTTAACAAGCCATTGTTTAGTGTCTAGCTTGAAGGTGCACAGAACAATGGGAACCCTCTAGTGAATAGTGGGTTGAGTTTGAGATTGTGGTTGTGCCTCTTGTTGAGTGGTGATGCACTAATGGAACGTAATCATTATGTCATGCATCATTTTAGTTTGGAAATCATGCTGTTGTTGAGTAACAAGGTTTTCCAACATTCTTGCTCCTGTAGTTGTTCAATCAAGATTTGGGCAAGCGTGGAGTATATAGAATCTCTCGATTTGCTGAAAGCTTTCACGAGGAGACACGAGACTTAGAAATGCATGAATGATGGCCTTTTACAATTGAGTCTAAGAAAACCTGTCAAAGGAGCAAAAGGAAAGAAATTCAAAAAATCAGGGGTTGATATTGGTAAAAAATGCAATCTGCCATTCAGCGAAATTTAGGAGATCTCATCTCCTTAATCCACCCCTGGGGAACAAATTTTGATTTACAGTCATAATCCCGTAGCTTCAAAGAAAATTGCATTGAAGTTTCCAGTTTGCCACTTTGTTTATCCCCATAAATTGCTTCAAGAGAGCTTGAAGACAGATTCTGAGTAGAAAGAAATTGAAAACAAAGGAAGCCAAAATGGTAGATCTCTAAAGAAGCCCTGATATTAAGGCTATGATACCAATTGTTATAAGCACAATAATGGAAGAGACTCACATACAAGTGAGTAAACAAAGACAAGTATGCAAGTAGAAGATAATTTCCAAAACTGTGCAAATCTTGTACACTCATCTGCACTACTACATATAGAGTATAAAACTGCAGGAAGATGGACCTAAGTTGACTAAATCTTCAATAAAATACAATAAAGTGGGTGAGTGAACAATATAGGCTAAGGAACAGGAAAGTACAAAAAAATAAATATATGTTCAAACATTTTTACTAAAGTAAGTTTCATCAACCTCACAATGTACTTTAAGAAAGTTAATTTGTAATGTTTACAACTAATAATGCAATAAAAAATTCATTTTAACTTCAAATTTTAATTGGTATAAAATGGCCTAATTGTCTTTAAAAATGATGAAAACCACGATTGTATGTGCTACATAGTATCATCTTTGGAAAAAAAATTGTTGCAAGAAAATATTATATGCCTAGCAAGATTCACCTAAATGTCGTGAATAATTGCTAGAATTTTCTGTAAAAGATTAGTAGAAGGAAAGGATAGAGTTGCATGTGGATGGGACTTGCAGTCCTAGTTACATAGTTATAATACCATTTCTGCTGGGTGCAATGTTTACAAGAAATAAGCTATTTCTACTAGACAAGTTACTGGCTATAAAAGAATAAAGGCTGAGGCCTTCTACAAAAAGAAAGACTTTAGAGTTGGCATAGCATTTAGACATGTAAAGAGGGCAAAGCCTTGTTCATTTTGATATAATTGATAAACCCAGACATGAATTCTAAATGGGATCCCAGTGAAATAATTTTGACTCAGGGCTGCTATGTGTACTAGTTGTTTTGTTTATTCTTTTGTTCCATTCTCTTGTTTTGGCCATAATCCTGTAAACTGTGTTTCAAAGCATGGTAAGTGTAATTGTGTAAGGATTCTGTGGCATAACAATGACAGAGTAGGTGTTTTCTATGAAAGTTATGTGGTTTCATGAACTTTTACCTCTTGACTTCTGACTGACAAGTTTTACTTATCCTCCCTTGAACAACAGTTAGGACTTGTAACAGATCCTCCTCAGCCCATGAAGTAGAAGAACTAGCTATACTTCCCACACAAGTCCATTGTCAACATGATGAAGAGATAATCAATCTCGATTAAATAGGTAGTAAGGATAGTGCTGAAGTCTGAAAGCAAATTTCAATGTCTTAGGATCCATTTTTATTGGAATTTGTCCCTTTAAAAAACTATTCCAGAGAAAATATAGATAAAATAATTTTATTAACATCCACAAATGAGCAAAACGGTAGGTCAATGGGAACCAGATGTATAATTAATAGTAAAAAATTGTAAGAGTGCCTGAGCAACTCCTAAAAGCTAAACGCTAAAAGTAAGGCATAAGCTAAAATAAGTTAAACTGCAGAATGAGAGAATTACCAAAATAAAAGGTTATATATCATTAGAAGTACGTGTACAATGAGAGGGTGTGGGGGAAGCACCAACAGCCATATCAAAAGGTAGAGGAAGAGGATGGAAATGTCCCTCTCTGATCATCAATCACGGAGAAGGAACCAAGACACTGCCTAATGACATCCTCAGAAAGTGGTCCAAGTCTGACTGCAAAACCATGGGAGGAAATCTGGAACAATCCATCAAAACTCTCCTAACACTCGAGGCCCCTGAAAAGAACTTGGTGATGATAGACTGGTGTCCCAGAGAGGAGGTGGGGGAAGGCAAGCAACTGGACTGCACAGAGAGGTGAGATGAGACACGTGCTTAGATCAGGAGTAGGCACTCGGCAAGAACCTTGTAAGGACCAATCTTCCAGAAAAAAAAAGATAGAGAGGAGATCAGTAGTCACACAGATCTAGTGTTGGAAGTATCCTGGGTCTCAGCCTGTCACTGGTTGCCACCAGCAAATTTGCAAAACAAGTGATATGCTTGATGGAGTTTGCTCAAGGAGATCCGAGCTCTGTGTACTAACACTCGCTCATAAAAACAACTAAGCATTTCTTGTCTGGATAGAGCAATAAAGAAGTGAGGGAGCCCCTCAAGTATCAGTGAAGGCAGTGAAACCTCCCTCTGCCACATAATAAATGGGACACCTGAAAATGAGATGCTCCTCCAACTAAGCCTCCTACATGTGACACAACTGGCAAGACCATGAGATACGATGATCTGTCTCAAATTCTCAATCTGAAGTTGGTGAGAGCACACTCTGAACTAGTCAAGAGAGATCCCAATGCTATGCATCCAATATCTGTGTATCTGAAAATCTGACAACAAGACCATGACTCGGTTGTATGAAGTGCTAGAAGTAAAAAGCCATCTTAGGATTGAAGTCCTCAGGGGGGGAGTGATCCAGGTGACTTGGATGTACTACGTGTGAAGATCCTCTCTGATCCTCACCCGATTCAATGTTAAGAAAAAGCTGACCAGGAGCATCTGATGAACACCTAAAAGGGGGAGGCAGTAAATAGAGATGCCAACAAGCCCAAGTAACAAGAAGACCTCAAAAAACAAACAGCACCTCTATCCCCAGGGCCCTACAGAAGCGATCTCCTCTTAAGAGCAAAGGACTAAGCATAGGGGTACCTTTCAAACAATAATTCAAATAATTACCTACTATCAAGCATGAATTTAAGTAAAATTCAGCTCAGTCCAGTGGTAATATCTGAGAGGGGATACCTTTGCTTTCAAAAATCACATGCAGGAAAATGTGTATTCCAACATTCATGGTAATCCTAAAGGCAGAATCTGGCAGTATTGTATTTAAGAGATGAGGCCTCAGCATAAAGTTTAAACAGTTCTGTTTTGCTATCTTGGGATAACGCATTTCTGTCAACCCACCATGTTGCAGCAATAGTACTATATGTATGCTTACGTGTCTTCCTCTTACTCCTGTTAACTGAAAAGTTTGTAAAAAAGGAGGAACGTCTATGGGCTTGGGGGTGTATCCGGGCCCTTGTACACCCTGTGAATAAGTAATAAAACATTTATTTAGTTTTGTGCCAGAAAAAATAAAAAATAAAAATCTACCCATTTTCCACCGCCAGAAAAATTCAGGTAAATTCAATTGGCCTCGTATCCAGCATTTTAACTGCATACTAATGGCAAATTCAATGAAGTTAAATTCAATTTGACTAAATTAGTTTTGGAAATTTCTTAAAGCATACTCCAAGGCACTATAAACCGATTACTCATCAGAATTTCAATAACTGCCTTTAAAATTATGTAGATCTATGACATAATTAAAAACAGTACAAAATGTGGGCTGGCTTGGTACCAGCAACCTCACTCTAGCCCTCGGGCTCAGAGAGAAACTGATTTCTTTCCTCGGAAAAAAGAACAAGAAAAAAAAAAGTAAGTACAAAATGGCCCCTTACAATAACGGCTCGTGTGTCTATGACTGGTTATGTCTAATTAAAATTCTGTATTACTGTACCAAACCACTAATATGATTTAATTATTGCTGACATTTAACTTGATATAAAAAAATATGAGAATCCAGCCATAATAATTCCAAATATAAATAGATATGAGAATCTAGCCATACTTATTGCAAACTAAATTCTAAATCCAGGTCTTCAAACCTGGAATGTTAATATAGATTCTAGAAATTGAGAGTTACATTTGCTCTGGCCTCAATGTCCGCATTATGCTCAAGCAGCAACCTCAAAACTTCAGTAGAGCCATTCTTTGCAGCCATGTGCAAAGGTGTTTCTCCATACTGCAGAAAACAAATATAAATGAAGTTACAATTTACACTCCCAACAAAAAAATTGACTTGGAATGGAAATGATTCAACACTCTGAAAGTTATATTGAGAGCAGAATTAGCTGTTTTTTATCTTACCATATTTTTGGCCTCCATTTCAAGATTCCCCGGCCCCGGCCAGTTAAGCAGAAACTTGACGATTTCTTTCTTGTTGTGAGCTGCAGCGACATGAAGTGGGGTCTGTGCGATCTGTAAACGCCCATGCCAAACATGTATAAGAACAAGAAAATCGCTGAAATGGGAAGTGTTTCAAGAATAATGTCATTTTGTGTATTCCATGAGCATGGATCCCACAGTGTAGGACCAGTATCTCCTGATTGTGTTAATTGTGGCCTCTTATATCTAAATAGTGGCTTCTGCCACACGTATGTGGGCTATTGGTTTGTACCGTAGTGCATAGACTTTGGCACATATATTGAGAACAAATTCTGTAATGTAACTACTAAAAATCAATTGTTATGATGAAGACCTGGTTTAAAAACTTCTCAAAGTAGGTGTAGATGAAGTCAGGCGCAATTCCTTGGTGAAACGCGCCCCCTCATAACACAGCCTCTTAGCCAAAGGATATCTGTAAGGGCCATTTCCATTAAAAACAAAATATTCTGATCATTTTGAATTTCTGTTATTCTGGTTTTCTTAATCACTTCAATAAATGGTGGCCATAGCCCGGAAAGTGAGTCATGTTCCTTGAACAGATAACATAGACCCTTAATGCCACAAGTAAAAAATCTGAGAAGCTGCCGCTAAGAAGGAGATCTCAAAGTTACCACGGTTAAATGGTGTGACCCAAAATTGAACGTAAAATTGTAAATATATCTGATATCCTCTGTCGGTCTGCCCTAATTCTGAAATTTCCCATATTCACACGGTGAAAATTAATAGATCTATTTCCCATTCGGCATTGTTATTTCACGGGGAATTTCGGGAAACTATAGAATTGAGAAAAAAGACGCATTATATAGCACTTCGAGCTTGGAAAAACAGAAAATGGAGAATGGATCTGAGGACTTACCACTGCATTACGAGCATTGAGGAGGGAAGGAGATTCCTGTAATTTCTTTTTAAGGCTGATCAAGTCTCCATATTGAGAAAAACTGTGTAGCGAACTAGGCTTTGATCTGGGTCGTTTGTCTTGCATGGCTTGTATCACCGATTGTTCTCCCATTTTACTCCTGCTTCAAGATCCTCCGTTGGATGTTTGTATAGAAGAGCTTTTATGAGATTCTCAGTTGGGTTTTATTGTTTATGAAGACAACCAAACACAGCACAAGACAGGCACTTATTTCACAACTCTCGCCTGTCTATGGCGTGCTGAATGACTCCGGGTTGTTGGCACACGGTGTATTTGAGTTGTGTTCAAGGCAAATGATTGGCGTGTTGACTGCTTCCACGCTGTTGGCACACGGTATTTTTGAGTTGTCTTTGACAGAAATGGTTATTATAATTATATTTTTTCAGGAAATAGAATACAGCACGGTTTCTCGTTTTCAATTATATATGTGGGAATAGAATCCAGCACGGTTTCTCTGTTTCGGTTAATTCCATGATTGGGGATAAATGTTTTTGATATTATTATATCAGAGCAGTTGTGATGATGTTTTTTTATTACTAAGCAATTATTACTAATCTAGCTTTTACAATAATTTTTACTAATTAAGCTATAAGTTATAATGATAATTTATTCAACAAAAAGTTTGTTGAAAAGTTGGGAGGGTTTATTGTAAAACTTTATAGGGAAAGAGCCAAATAAAAAAGTGATCAAATCTCATAGACTATTTTTAACCTCTTAAACTTTGAAAATACTTTCTTTCTTTGTTTCTTTCCAATTTTTGCCCTTTTCCAAAAGTAATGTACTCTAGAAATTTCAAAAATCTTCTCGGTGTACCATCATGCTTAATAGTAATGATTTTGCAAATTTAGCATTTTAAGGATTTTAGAGACCTCTTTCCCATCACCAACTTGATTTTATTATTATAAATAAAAAATACAGATTTTAGAATTTGGAGATATTCATATCATGATGATTGCCTATCAAAATCAAACTACATCTGGGAAATTTTAAAAATAACAATATTAATAAAATTATTTATTTATATTTATTACTAAACTTTATTATTTTATTTAAATTAATTTTTTTATAAAAAAAAGTGTAATCAAGAAACGGCCGGAAATTGCTATCAACAACTATTCCAAGAATTTAGATGATATATTATTATTCTCACACTAAGGAAATGGTTTCTTTGTAATTAGTGGTTTTGATATTGAACATTATAAAACCTATAGAACCTATGAAACTTCAAGGGAAATGTTTATCATACAGTTTACATATTTATTGAGTAAAATAAATAAATTATATAATTTAAAAATATATATATATATATTAAATAGGAAGGAGATACGAAATAATTATAAAAAAATAGTATTTATTAAAATATTAAAAAATAATAATAATTGGTAATGAGAATTTAGTTTGTTGTTATAGTTGGAGTAGTGTTATGGTTTTTACAAATATTTAAATTTTTGAGTCGAGATTTATTGATGGGACATGTATTCCAAGTTGAATGGTGGGCAAGACATCTTAAGTGATGTTCATTTCGGTTATTATGGCTAAAGGAAATTGGCAAAGATAATGGCTAAGGCATTAAAGAGACAAAACAATATTTTTGGCACATTATTTATGAGAATAATGGAAATTAGGAGAAAAGGGAAATGAAAGGTCACATGTTGCATGTGAGGAGGAAAATGAAAGAAAATGATGGAAAATGATGAAAATAGAGGCCTCATTGATAAAAAAAGGCTTATGAGGATCAGTTCGCAAGCTTTTGCTCATATTTTTGGAGCTCTCTCATTATTCTTTCTCTCTCTGTTGGACACTCAGAGTTTCATGGAGCATTTTAGCATTGGACCAAGAAAGGCAAGAAAGCAAGAAGGAGGAGGAAGCAAGCAAGGAGGAGCAGGAATCAACCAGCTACAACAGGATTCTTGGCATGTATTGATTTGCATGTATGATTTCCTTGCTAGATATGGCATGCATGGTATTGCATGTGGTTCTTTGTTGTCTTGGTAGAGATTTTTGCCAGGTGTGACAGTGTATTCAGCTTAGCCTTGCCATTTCCGGATAGCCATGGAGTTGTGTAGTTCTCATGTTTTGGTTTAGCTAGATTACTGGATGGATTTGAAGCTAAGTGGGGTGGATCTCTGAATTGATATAACACATGGCCTAGTAACCCTTGAACTGATTTGTGGTTGTGGTAAAGTTGGATAGTGTGTTGCCTCGGTGGGCCTAGGAATCCTCGACTAGTGAATGGCAGGATATACGGTAAAGCCTAGAGGTGGTTTTCCTTGGTTTAGAGCCTAGTGATCCGGGATGGATTGCAGTAAAGCCTGAGAGGTGGGTGCTCTCCATTTGGGCGTAGTAATCTCGGGATGGGATGTATGGTAAAGCCTGGAGAGTATGTCTCAGTTTAGGTCCTAGTGACCCCTGACTTAAATTGTGGGTTGCGGTAAAGCCTGAGAGACTAGGAGACAGGAAATTCCTCACGATTTAGGCTGAGAGAATCTTGTGATATCCATGCTTGTGTTGGCCTAGTGATCGCGTGTAGATCACGGTAAATCCAATTATGACATGTTTATTGTTTTGGCCTAGTGATCCGAGAGGGATTACGATAAAGCCTGATTTATATTGATGAGGATGAGGTGGTTTAGCCTCGGGATGCCCTGGTTGGTTCTTTCGGTTTGAGTCCCACATTCATGCTTGGAATATGACACGGAGGTGATTGGCTAAAGAGAGATTTGGCTCAGCCAATTTACGATCGGGTGGAATGTGGAAGCCTCATCTCTGGTTGGTTTTTACACATTAATGAGAAGCTCATTCCTTTGATATTTGATGCATAATTGCACTGGTTATTATGTGGATTATATTGTTGTCGTATCCTTGGTATTTATGTTTTTATTATGTTGGTTATAAGCATGTATTTTATCAGTGATGATGTATGACTTTATCCATGTTTTTGCTTGTAAATGAATACACAATGTATCTATGGTCAAATACATTGTATTGCAGCTTATGATGTAAGGGAGCAATGCTTCTTAGTGATTCTTAGATAAGTATGAGACCCATATGTTTAAATCTATTGTTTACACATGTAGATGTAATGTTTTGTGACGTGTTTTGACGAAATTCTTGTCATGGCTAGGAGGGGTCCAGATGAGTTCCTGATGATGTGAAACGTACCTTTGTTTTAATGTTATTCATCATCCCCTACAGTTTCATGAAGTTCTGGGCAGTGACCTGGGCTCTAGGGCTAAAAAGGTGGCATGAATTCTGGAGTTGTAGGCACAGAACTGACCAAGTCGGGCCCTGGCTGACACCTTTCCTTGGCATGCCCGCGGCTATAGACTTTTAGCCGCTACCTTGCCTTGGCATGCCCGCGGCTAAGGCTCAAATTGGTCAAAAATTCAGTCTCCCTCAGGGTTCAAGGGCCTGGAAGGTTGGGTTACCTCCTGAGGATGTTTTTGATGTTGTGTAAGGTGTGTTTGTCTTGCTTCCATCAGTTCTACTTCCTTAAGTTCATCTAGGAGGTTGAATCTCATATTAGTATCCACTCATCGCATGTTTGCCCTTGTTGGCCGATTACTTAGGTAGATGTGGGAAGAGGGTGTTAGAGAGTGGTATCAAAGCAGGGTTCAACTCTCGGACTGGATGGGTAGTGTGTTGATCATGTGTTATGTTGATTGCATGCGTGTGTAGTATTATTGTGGCCTATATGTGCTTGTTGCATATGTGTTGTGTTGGTCATGGTGACAGTGGTGTCACCATGAAAGTGTTGATGATGTTTTTGTCAGCATGTTGTCATGAGCATATGACTGGTTATGTGTTGTTCATGCTTATGTATTGTTCGTGCACACTTGCTTACATGTTGCTACATGTTGTGTATGCATTGCTTGCTTATGCTAGGTCACATATTGGTCATGCTTGTATATTGTTCGTGTATGCTTGCTTATGTGATGTTATACGTGGGACATCCATTGGTCGTTCATGATTGGTTATACATGTAAAGTGGGTGCATATGGTCAAGTTTGCATTGGTTTGATTGAGGTTGTTGTGCATAAGGTCATAGTATGCAAGTAGGTCATCATGATGATATTGGTATGTTATGATGCTAATGTGTTGGCTAAGATAGAGCAGGAGATGCAGATCATTAAAGTGATGTTGAAACAATGGACTTTGGGGTAAGTGCAGATCGTCATACAAGTGTGCATGTTTGGCATGCAGGTATGTGATTTATGGATGTTGCAAGCATTAGGGTTACTTATATGTTTGTCATTCCATTGTTATTTTGGTCACATGCATGCAAAAGTTGGTTGATCAATGTAGTCATATGCATTATGGTTATGAGTATTCCTTTCGTTCTATTGAAGTTAGGGTTACATACATTATAGATGCTAGTTGATTAGTGTGGTTATATGTACATGTGTCATATAGTTATGAATGATAGCAACCTGTGGTGGTATGCATCGCTATTGTTGTTTTTATGTTAGAACTTATATGTTGATGATAAGCATGTTATGGGTTAACTTGTTGTTGTTGTGTGATAGTTAGCTTGATGATTAGGTTATATGTTGCTAATGCGCATGATATATAACTTCTTGTTGCTACATGCTAGTGACTTGATGGTTAGGGTTATGACATTCAAGCTTGAGTCGACCTAATTATGATAGTGTGTTGTATTAATCTAGACTAATTGTGTATATGTGATGTTTATGTGTTAATGACAATTGTTTTTGAGCTTATGACGTGACCATGTTAGCTAGATATTGTTATGGATATCATAACCTTATTTATGATTGGATTGATATGTTGTGAAGTTATATTGTGCTAACCTAGATTGAATGTACAAACAAGATAGCCTCCCCTGAGATACATTAAGGTATGAGTTTGCTTATGTTGTGTACTTGATGCTTGATTGTTTGATTATGTCATTTATATGGTGTTGAGTGTTTGGTGTCCATTATGTGATCTAGTTGATTTATTTAACATGGTACGTCTATAGTTTGTTTGAATGTTTGATTAATCGTATGATATGAGTATGTGCCTATAAGGTTGCATAAATAAATGATCTTGTTTCGAGATGGTCGTACTAATGTGTTGAGATAGTTAATATGTACTTTAGTGTAAGTAGGTGATAGTTGTAGCATTATTTATTATGACCGTTGAATGTGAGTTGATTGTTGATTATGGCATGGTTGTTAGTTTTGGTAAAAGTTTATTTCAAATTGATAGATATGTTGTTTTGTTGTTTGGATCATATGGCTCACATGTGTGTTCAATTACATATCAACGTTCTTGACACAATGAGGTAAGATAACTGGTATATTGTTATATATATTTATGCACTAACAGTTGTGTGGTTATGGCAGTATAATGCAGGGATTACATGGCAAAAGAGACTGTTATGAAATCTTGAAGAAGGCTCAGGTTAAGCTTTCCCTGGGGACCCATGGGGATTGAGTCATGATGTTTGTTGTCAGTTTTTCATTTTTGGTCTCTTGTGTTTTGTTGCACTTGATTTATGGCTTTGTATATGTCTAGTGTATGGCCATACCACTTTGTTGCGGTGTCGTATTGATTTTGGTTTTTCATGGTCTTCTTCTTGCTTTCTCTTGTTCTTTCATTTTATGTTTTGAGTCTTGGGAATTGGTTTGAGAAAGAGGAAAGTTAACGGATCTCAGTGCATGAGTAAGCGTAGTGGAAGGTAAGAATATGACAACCGGTTGGACTGGTTGGGTCCATTGTGGTAATTGGACAGTGGCAGAACAGTCGTGAGAAAGGTAACACAAAAGGTAAAGTGAATGGATCTGAGGTGATTAGATGCCTTGGCTATGTCGAGAACTGTTGTTATTAATGTTGTGCACATTTTGCATGGATAAAGGAATTTATCTTAACCTAGACCTTATGATACCTGGTAATTATGATGTGATCATGATTATGCTGGTGTTTGTATATGTATAGATTTATGTATTTATGTGTGTAGTGTCTGACAGGGTTATCATGGATCACGATTGTTTAATGCTAATGTTTATATATGTGTGTGTGTGTGTGTGTGTGTGTGTATGTCATTTTCTGACATGATCATGATTGTTTTATGCTAATGATTATATATATGTATCTATGTCACTGTATGACAAGGTTTCCAGGGATTATTCTTGTGGAGGAATGATTGCTTATGCAGGTGAATGACATGAAGAGGTTCCTGGCTATGAGGGATCAAGTGGCAGAGTAACCCTAACAAATCTATGAGTTCAGTATCATGTGGATATGAATTGATGTTATATGAGTATACTATGTATATGTTTACGTTATGAGGAGTACATCAACGAAGTGAAAGTAGTGTGATTTGCAGCATGCCAAGATAAGCATGGAGAAGCAGGGTTGCTTTGTGGGGTCAGTGTGTGGTATATGGATGTGCATTACTCTGTTTTTTGAGTTTATGTGATCAGGAGCTCAAGTCCAAGCCATGGAAAAAAACTCAAAATTGAAAATGTTCAAAATTGGTTGAAACCAAGAGTTTTTCATAGGTCTCGTCTTCCTGATTTCGGCGCCGTAAATGGTTCGAAAAACAGACACCGTATGAAGAAGTTATTGCACTTTTAGTGGAGTGGGTCCGGCGGAGCACGGAGGGGCCAGCCCTCCTCCCATGGAACCTCATCATATGACCAGTGTGGGAGCTTAATGATTAAGAGCGCTTAAGGAGCCTAATCTCAAGTTTAATATTTAATTAAGCTTCAGTTAAGTGGAGTTTAATATGGTGGAGATTTTGGAGGCGCTCCCAAATTTAGGCGGACTTCCACTTTTAGTGGAGTTAACTGGCAGTTGCCCCACATTTAGTGGAGGAAATTGGGGCAAAGTTGTTTTGGTCATAACTTTCTCATTACTCAACCTTTTGGAACGATTTTTTTTTTGATTTCGTATGTTCTCAGCATTTTGGACTGAATGGCATAGGTTTCAGAGCCATGGGAGCTTATTTTCAGCCTGTTTAGCTTCGGAGAAGCTTTTTGAGCTACTAGGGCCATTTTGGGTTTTGAGTTTGGTTGAGTTGTGGTTAACCTTTTTTGGTGAACCAAAAGTCATTTTCAACTATTTCCTGCATTCCAGAGCCATTGGAACAGGTCTTAGCTCTATTTGAAGACTTTTAGAGGCCGAAAAACTTTAGGAGAGTTTTCAGGGCCACCATGGCCATTTTTGGGTTTGAGCTGTTTTGAGTTGTGGTTATCATTTTGAGGTGAACCAAAGCTCTATTTCAGATAATTTCGACCTTATGAAGCCATTGGAAGTGGTTTCAAAGGAATTTTAGGACTTCTACATCCTGAAAGGTTGCAGAGAAGTTCAAAGCACCAGTAGAACATTGATGAAGAAATCACTGTTTATGGTAATCTTTCACTTTTTAGTGAATTTGAAAAGGAATTATTAGCTTTTTCCTGCCTTCTGAATCAGTTTATATATTCAGATTTGTCTATTGAAACGCTTATAATCTTGTATTGCATTTGAGAGCTTTTAATACAAGAGGACAAGCCCATTTTGGGAGGCTTGATCCAGGAGATGTAGCCCAAGAGTTGGGGTGAACTCCTATATTATATTGTTGTTGTGTTTTGATATTTATATTGCTGAATATTGTTTCTGATACCCATGTTAAGTTTCAGCAAAAACAATTACACTTAAGATACATAAACAATGAAAAGACATACACCATTTGCAAGCTAAATTTCCGCATAATGTCAAGTTTAAAGCAAGATCATTTTAATTAAATCTGAGTGTTTACTTCTATTATTTCTTTAGGTAGAGTCTGTAAGAGGGCCAGGTAGCCTCTGGATTCATCCTTTCTTTGAAAGGTGAAATATCCAGTAAATTCCCCTACAGTCTATCTCTGTATTAGAAATATGAAGTTCTCACATTTTCAGATTTAAACTTAGAGTATTTTTGCACTCATTTACATAATTGAAAATGGATACCTTGCACCCTTTTCAAGTACCTTCCATTTTCAGATCAGATGGTATCAGAGCTTAGGTTAAGCTTGGTTGTGCTTAGGTTGAGCATTGGATGAGCATTTTCTTGTGTGCAAAAGGTGTTAAAACAGTCAATCTCACTTTTTTATGGCTGCTTGATTAAGAAGGGGTCTTTATTGACATTTGGTTAAAAGCTTGTCATTTGTTGGAAAGCTTTGAGAACTTTTCTTTGGAAGTTCCTTTTGTTAAATTGACCATTTACATAATGTCAACTTCTTCTACAAGTGAAGTTTCCTCCTTCACGAGATTATTCAATGATGACATGAAGAATGAGTTCTTTAAGGTGAAGGACATGGTGCAGATTCTCATTGAGGATCAAAGAGAAAGTGTTAAGCTTCATGCACAATTGTTGGCTATGAAGGATGAGAAGGAAGCAATTCTCCAAAGGTTGCATGACATGGAGAAACAAATCCTTCAAGCTCAAGAAGCTTTTTCCAAGAACAAGCGTGAGGAAGAGGTTAATCATTCCAACTTGTCTTCAATTTCCTCCATTGAAAAGTGTGTTGGTTCTTTTGAAAGACATACAAGAGGTATTGGGTCCAAATTGATGTTGAAAATGGGCTATCAAGAAGGCAAAGGTTTGGGCAAGCATGCACAAGGCATTGTTGAGCCTATTTGTGTTGTGGAGCGTCCCAAGAATATTGGTCTTGGCTATGAGCAACTTAATGGCGAAGCTTTGAGCACATGCATTCAAGAATGTGATGCAAATGTAAAGAGAACCTTTGTTCCAAGTTCTCAAATGCATTTATGTCAAAATTGTTCTAAGGATGATTGCCATTGTTTGAAGCCATCATTGCAGAAAGTAGAAGGTAAACATGTCGCTTATGGCGAGCATGAAAATGTAAGCAGTTTTCAAGACAAGAATAGTGATGAAAGTCTGAAAAGGGAAGTTGTCTCCTCTACTAGTTCATCGTCTTTCGAACACAAAAAGGATGGACATTCCATGCAGAAAAAGAGGTATAATTATTCACATGATCAATTTGATTATGTTTCAGCAAAGAATAATAATTATGCTTGTTTGAATGAAAGAAAATTTTGTTGCACATTTTGTGGTGGAGTTAACCATGTTGCTTCAAGATGCTAGTTGAAAAAGAAAGCACACAGGAAGCAGAAAAGGCAAAGAGAACTTTCTCAGAAAGTGCTTAAGAGTTGCACATTTTGTCAAAGGAAGGGACATGATGTCTCTCATTGTTGGTCCTTGCATCCAACAAATCGTCCAAAGCACATGTAGCTAGATGACAAAAAGCTTGGCGTAAGTGGATCTATGGAGTCCATTATCAATGTGGAAATGAAAGATTCACATGAAGAATTGTGGTTGCAACAAAAGATGTCATGGAGTTGGCTTGGTAGGAAGTGGATTAACTTCTTAATGCAGTAAGTCATACTCATTTTGTACATGCAAATTTCAGTTTGGTATGCATGTATTTCAATTGAAAAGTTGATGCAAGATTGCATGTAAAAGCAGTTTCAGTTGAAGGAATTTCTTTGTTGTTGCAAAATTTCGCCATGGAGGTGTAAAAGATGAGTATGATACTCATTTATGTTGCAACAATGTCTTTTGGTTCAGCTCTTAATCACCCACATGTTTTTGGGATGATGTACTTGTTGGTATTTGAAAAGAAGAGTTGAAGTTGCACATGTACATAGAGGTTGTATGTGTAATTAGCGAACTATATATAGTTCATTGTACATGATACATACACATATGTTTGTCAAGATGTATCTTGTTGTTTATCGACTTGTGTCGATTGTGTCATACATGTTTATCGACTTGTGTCGGTTGTGTGCACACCTTTTTTTACAGATTTTTTGTGTCATTTGTATAGCACATTTCATTGTCAACTGGTTGTTGATGTCGTATGTTGCACAAGATGCCTTTGGTGTCGTTTGGTGCAGAGAACGAAGTGTCAGTGCAAAGCAGTGAAAGATTCCATGAGTTGGAAAGGCATGCAAGCAAAGAGGGCACAAATTTCAGCAAGTGTCATTGCTGGTTTCAGTATGGCAGATTGGTATGGCGAGAAAACTTGGTCGAGATTCAGCGCAAGTACGTGGCTCATTCAGCAAAATTCGCCATGTGAACAGTTGGCAATTCAGGAAAATTTTTGGAGGCTGAAGAGAAGAGGATGTCATTATTCTCTCATTTTCTGTACTATAGTTCAGTTTCAGAATTTCAGTGAGCTTTTGGGGTCCAAAAGCCTCTCATTTGGGAGGTGTGATCAGGAGCTCAAGTCCAAGCCATGGAAAAAAAACTCAAAATTGAAAATGTTTAAAATTGGTTGAAACCAAGATGGTTTCATAGGTCTCGTCTTCCTAATTCCGGTGCCATAAACGGTTCGAAAAACGGACACCATATGAAGAATTTATTGCACTTTTAGTGGAGTGGGTCCAGCAGAGCATGGAGGGGCCAGCCCTCCTCCCATGGAACCTCATCATATGACCAGTGTGGGAGCTTAATGATTAAGAGCGCTTAAGGAGCCTAATCTCAAGTTTAATATTTAATTAAGCTTTAGTTAAGTGGAGTTTAATATGGCGGAGATTCTGGAGGCGCTCCCAAATTTAGGTGGACTTCCACTTTTAGTGGAGTTAACTGGCAGTTGCCCCACATTTAGTGGAGGAAATTGGGGCAAAGTTGTTTTGGTCATAAATTTCTCATTACTCAACCTTTTGAAATTTTTTTTTTTTTTGATTTCGTATGTTCTTAGCATTTTGGACTGAATGGCGCAGGTTTCAGAGCCATGGGAGCTCATTTTCAGCATGTTTAGCTTCGGAGAAGCTTTTTGAGCCACTAGGGCCATTTTGGGTTTTAAGTTTGGTTGAGTTGTGGGTAACCTTTTTTGGTGAACCAAAAGTAATTTTCAACTATTTCCTGCATTCCAGAGCCATTGGAATAGGTCTTAGCTCTGTTTGAAGATCTTTAAAGGCTGAAAACCTTTAGGAGAGTTTTCAGGGCCACCAGGACCATTTTGGGTTTGGAGCTATTTGGATTTGTGGTTATCAGTTGGAGGTGAACCAAAGCTCTATTTCAGATAATTTCGACCTTCTAAAGCCATTGGAAGAGGTTTCAAAGGCATTTGACGACTTCTACAGCTAGAAAAGGTGCAGAGAAGTTCAAAGCACCAGCAGGACATTGATGAAGAAATCATTGTTTATGGTAATATTTCACTGTTTAGTGAATTTGAAAAGGAATTCTTAGCTTTTTCCTACCTTCAGAATCAGTTTATATATTCATATTTTTATATTGAGACACTTATAATCTTGTATTGAATTTGAGAGCTTTTAATACAAGAGGACAAGCCCATTTTGGGAGGCTTGATCCAGGAGATGTAGCCCAAGAGTTGGGGTGAACTCCTATATCATATTGCTGTTGTGTTTTGATATTATATTGCTGAATATTGTTGCTGATACCCATGTTAATTTTCAGCAAAAACAATTACACTTAAGATACATAAACAGTGAAAAGACATACACCATTTGCAAGCTAAATTTCTGCATAACATCAAGTTTAAAGCAAGATCATTTTAATTAAATCTGAGTGTTTACTTCTATTATTTCTTTAGGTAGAGTCTGTAAGAGGGCCAGGTAGCCTCTGGATTCATCCTTTCTTTGAAAGGTGAAATATCTGGTAAATGCCCCTACAGTCTATCTCTGTATTAGAAATATGAAGTTCTCACATTTTCAGATTTAAACTTGGAGTATTTTTGCACTCATTTACATAAATGAAAATGGATACCTTGCACCGCTTTTTAAGTACCTTCCATTTTAGGATCAATATTATTGAACATGTTGTATATTCAGTGACTATACCTATGGTGATGTGAAATGTTGCATATGTAGTATTGTGTACATATGATGTTGTATGTTTTTTGTATATATGGTGTTGTGTGTATATGGAATATGCAGTGCTAGGTATAGATGGCACTATGTAAATGTGAGATATGTGGTGCTATGTACATATCGTACTGTGTGCATGTTGGATGTGCGGTATTATGTGCATATGGTGTTGCATGCATGTTGGATATGCGGTCTTGTATACGTATGGTGCTATGTGGATGTTGAATATGCAGTTCTATGTCCATATGGTGTTGTGTGCGAGATGTACATATGGTGCTATGTACATTTGGTGTTGTGTGCATGATTGTACACATGGTGTTGTATGCATGGGGTGTTATGTACATGTTGTACATGTGGTGTTGTGTGCAGGTGGTGTCATGTACATGTCATGCATGTGATGTTGTGTACATGTGGTGTTGTGTATATGTTTTGCATGTGGTGTTGTGTGCATGTGGTATTGTGTACACATTGTACAAGTGTTGTGTTGTACATTTGGAATCGTGAACACATTGTGCAGGTGGTGTCGTGTACATGTGATGTTGTGCACACATTGTGCAAGTAGTGTTGTGTACAAGTGGTATTGTCTACATGTTGTGCATATGGTACTAGTATACATGTGGTATTGTGTGCATGTCGTACATGCTGTGTTGAGGGCATGCGGTACTATGTATGTGCATAGTGTAGTCATGGTATTGCGACATGTGTATTCGTTGTGTTGTACTATGTGTACGTATATGTATTGTGTTGTATTGTACACTTGGTGTAGGTGTATGTGTTGCATGCCGGTGTAGGCGTATGTATTGTGTTGTATAGTACACCGGTTTAGGTGTATGTGTCATTTGCCGGTGTGTGTTGTATGTCGTATGTGTGTGTACATGTTATAATGTACAGTGTGTGTATGTGTACGTGATTGAAGAGAAGACACTGGATGATTTTCGAGTGTTGCAACCGATCCGGTGTGTGTATAGAAAGAACAAAGGCAGAAGTAAGGACCGATGAAGTATAAGTATCAATATTTATTGTAGTTTTATTATGCATATGATCTACAATTTTGACTTATGATGGTTACATTTGATTTATGATTATGGTTTATGATGATTGAATGTGATTCGTGATTTTAATTTATGATGGTTGCATTATGAGCTAACCAGATGCGATGTGTTTATACATGATGATTTGATCAAACAACTAGTTTGACTTGTGTGACAGGAAGTAAACAGAAGAGCAAGTATACGTTATTGACGAGCTACTAACGAGGTATGATTTGAAGTTATTTCAATTTATTTTGATTCTAATGGGAATTATGTGCTTGGTACAGGAATGCATGAACACGTTGGTTGGGTGGTTGAAACTGGCTGCAAGAACTAGCAGTGTAAAAAAAAAGGAATCGAAATAGGTATCAATATGTTGGTAAAGCACTTCAGGAGTAGGGCCATTGTGGGATACTAGTACTCAATAATGTCCATTGCTTTCCCTAAGCATGCTATGACCGGTATGGTGGTTTTGAGGCAAGTATATGCCTTAGTTGTTTGACCTTCCGATGCGAGGATGCCTTGCCAAGGGATGGACTACTTGGGATGGGGGTGCCAAAGGAACTTGGAAGGTGAGTGACTACATGAAAGGGGTGACCGGATTTCCCAAGGAATTGTGTAGCAGAGAAGGGAAGGTCAGGGATGGATTTGTTTTGGTCATTAGCATTGCTAGATGGAGTCAGATGTACATTGGGGGTGTGCCCTCAAACAATGAGTCGGTAACTGTTCACTGAGGGTACGATAGCGCAAGATTATAGCGTTGGACATTGGATGCAGACTTTGACTTTGGCAGTGGATTCTGAACTTCCTAGGAAGGAGGTGAATCCTGGTATTACTTTGAGGGTGGAGGTGTGAGCCTTTGGATTCCCTTGTTGCAGATACATGCATCATATCTTTTTATTTGCTAGTTGAGCAAATGTTCATATGTGTATATTATTGTAAATACCGTAATGAGTTGTGTTATAAAGCTCCAATACACGGTAGGAGTGTCATGATGGTTTTTTATTTTGAGCAGGTTATTCATTGTAAAAACTGCAATGAGTTGTGTTATAAAGCTCCATGGTCAGTATGTTTTCTTTTTAGCTGTTTTGCTGAGGTATATGTGTGGTTGAACACCGAGGAAGGTGTCCCCCAAGGGGGAGGGTTCTGTAACAAACAATGAAAATTCCATGTAATAAAGATAAAAATAATAACCACGATTGATGGGACACATATTCCAAGGTGAATGGTGGGAAAAACCTCCTAATGAGTGTTCATTTCGATTATTATGACTAAAGGAAATTGGCAAAGGCAATGGCTAAGGCATTAAAGAGGCAAAAAGTATTTTTGGCACATTTATTTATGAAAATAATGGAAATTAGGAGAAAAGGGAGATGAAAGGTCACATGTTGCATGTGAGGAGGAAAATGAAGGAAAATAATGGAAAATAATGGAAAAAGAAGAAAATAGAGGCCTCATTGATAAAAAGGCTTCTGAGGATCAACTGACAAGATTTTGCTCACATTTTTTGAGCTCTCTCACTATTCTCTCTCTCTCTCACTCACTTTTGGACACTTAGAGTTTCTTGGATCATTTTGGCATTGGACCAAGAAAGGCAAGAAAGCAAGAAGGAGGAAGCAAGCAAGGAGGAGCAAGAATCAAGCAACTACAACAAGATTCTTGGTAGGTGTTGATTTGCATGTATGATTTCCTTGCTAGATATGGCATGCATGGTATTGCATGTGGTTCTTTGTTGTCTTGGCATAGGTTTTTTCCAGGTGTGATAGTGTATTAATCCTAGCCTTTCCATTTCCGTATAGCCATGGTGTTGTGGAGTTCTCTTGTTTTAGTTTAGCTGGATTATTGGATGGATTCGAAGCTAAGTGGGGTGGATCTCCGAATTGATATAACGCATGGCCTAGTAACCCCTGAACTGGACTATGGGTTGTGGTAAAGTCAAATAGTGTGTTGCCTCAGTGGGCCTAGGAATCCTCGACTGGTGAATGGCGGGATATACGGTAAATCCTAGAGGTGGTTTGCCTTGGTTTAGGGCCTAGAGATCCAGGATGGATTGCGGTAAATCCTGAGAGGTGGGTGCTCTTTGTTTGGGCCTAGTAGTCCGGGGATGGGATGTACAGTAAATCCTAGAGAGTATGTCTCGGTTTAGGGCCTAGTGACCCATGATTCAGATTGTGGGTTGTGGTAAATCCTGAAAGACTAGGAGATAGGAAAATTCCTCACGGTTTAGGCGGAGAGAATCCGATGATATCCATGCTTGTGTTGGCTTGGTGATAAGGTGTATATCATGGTAAAATTGGTTATGGAATGTTTATTGTGTTGGCCTGGTGATATGGGATGGATTACGGTAAAGTCTGATTTCTATTGATGAGGGTGAGGTGGTTTAGCCTTAGGATGCCCTGGTTGGTTCTTTCTTTCGGTTTGAGTCCCACATTCATGCTTAGAATATGGCATGGGGGTGATTGGTTGAAGAGAGATTTGGCTTAGCCAATCTATGGTCGGGTGGAACGTGGAAGCCCCATCTACGGTTGGTTTTTACACTCATTAATGAGAAGCTCATTCCTTTGATATATGATGCATAATTGCACTGGTTATTATGTGGATTCTATTCTTGTTGTAGACATGGTATTTTTGTTGTTATTATGTTGGTTATAAGCGTGTATTTTATCAGTGATGATGTATGGCTCTATCCATGTTTTTTGCTTGTAAATGAATACAAGATGTATCTATGGTCAAATAGATTAGATTGCAACTTATGATGTAAGCGAGAAATGCTTCTTAGCGATTCTCAGATAAGTATGAGACCCCTATGTTTAAATTTGATGTTTACACCTATAAATGCAATGTTTGTGACATGTTTGATGAAATTCTTGTCATGGCTAGGAGGGGTCCAGATGAGTTCCTAGTAATGTGATTGCTTACATACCTTGTTTTAATATTATTCATCATCCCCTATAGTTTCATGAATTTTTGGGTAGTTGCATGGGTTCTAGGGCTAAAAAGGTGGCACAAATATTGGAGTTTTAGACACAAAACTGACCAAACCAGGCCCTGGCTGCTACCTTGACTTGGCATGCCCGCGGCTATAGGATTTTAGCCTCTACCTTGCCTTTGCATGCTCGCGACTAAGGCTCGAATTGGTCAAAAAGTCAGTCTCCCTTAGGGTTCAGGGGCCTTGAAGGTTGGGTTACCTCTTGAGGATGGTTTTGATGTTGTGTAAGGTGTGTTTGTCTTGCTTCCACTGGTTCCACTTCCTTAAGGTCATCTAGGAGGTTGAATCTCATATTAGTAGCCTCTCATCACTTGTTTACCCCAGTTGGTCAGTTACTTAGGTAGATGTGGGAAGTGGGTGTTACAATCAGTTTATTATGAGGAAGATGTGTAATTATCAAGGCGTGAACATTTCCACAGTCAGATACATAATGTAGGTTTGAACTTGTGTGATATGATTGACGAGGCCAACATTTCGAGTGAACACTTCACCCATCTTCAGGAGGAAGAAGCTTAGCATTAGATATGAAGAGTGCAGACGCTGAAAGAATAAATAAGATAGAATCTAGCCGTTAAAATTCAACAAAGTGGGTAGAAGTCAAAATTAGCCGTTGGGGAGAAATGATTAAAATAATTAAAATAATAATAAATTGCATTATAGAAGAACAAATTTTAAACTAATTTAATGGATTGAAAATTAAAATTGAATTAGTTGTTATAGAAATTATTATTATAAACCATCTATAAATTAATTTAGTAATATTAAAATTAACGAGGGGGGAGAGAGGAATTATAATTTGAAATTAAATATTTTTAATTTAGAATTTGATTTATTGAAAATTAACTATTGATTTGAAATTATATTAAATAGATGAAGAAACTAAATTCATATTAGGGTTAAATAATGAAAATAAATAAAAATAAAATTTGAAATTTTTAATGGAAAGGAAGGATAGATAAAATGACATAGATGAAATAGAGCGTGATAAGGAAGAAGGGTAGTTTACTTAGATAAATAAGGGTAAAGAAATAATCAGCAAAAAAAGGGGGGAGAGAGAGATTGAACAAAAATGACGTAAGGAGGAGAGGGCAGGGGGGGGAACTGATGAAGAATGGTTAGAAAGGGTTGGAATCGGTCTTAGAGGAACATCGTTTGGAGGAGAGAAAGTGCACCGTGGGTTTCCAGGAATGACTCAGATGATACCCATCATCGTGGTTGAAGTTATTAGGATGCTTTTCAATTTCAAGGGCTTCATGAATGATTCGGGTGGAATGAAAGGGAGCAGAAGCAAGGATTTTGGATTTATCAAAATAAATAAGGTGCTTGGAAGGATGAGAGTGCTTGGCGATGACAGATTTTGCTATACGGTTATGGGCGGTGTTAGCAATATGTTCTTTCAACCGAGTTTTGAAGGGACGGCTAGTTTGACCTATGTAAGGTTTACCACAGCAGCAGGGGTTCTCATAGACTTCGGGTCTTAACATAGGATCAATCTTATCTTTGGCAGACCTGAAGAGGTGGTTGAGGGTTGTATGGGGCTTGAAGAAGGCTTTAATATTATTTTTAGAAAGGATTCTGGAAAGATGATCGGTAACGCGTTGAATGTAAGGAAGGGTTACCTTGGCCAAGGGAGGGGGGTTCGGGATGTTATTAGAACGAGGATGAGTGCAAGAATGGAAAGCCTTATTGATTTTAGAGGAAGAATCTCCATTAGATTTAAGAGCTCCAGTGAGATGGTGATCTGAAATTACTGTATTAGTTTTGTTGTGCTAAGTGTGTTTTTAGTTTATAAACATGTGCATATTGTCTCATTAGTTTGCTTAAGGATTGAGGTGTTTAACCATGAATTATAGATGATTTTAGGTGAATTAGAAGCATAAAACAAGCTTAAATAACACTGAACAATAGTGTAAAATAGAGAAATAAGTCACCACAAATAATTTACACAGAAGGCATGATGAAGTAGTTCACCCCTCCTGGGCTACATCTGTTGGTCAAACTCCCAATGGCATGTCCATCTTTCATTATGCTCAAAATTTTGCAAATACATGTAGTTACAGTGCTCTAATGGTTGTTTTCTCTGCACCAATGGCTCCATAATGCTCCAATTAGTCAAAATTGACTCTTCATTCACTCTGAATAAGCGAAAATTGAGTCTCCTACTCTTTGCTGAGTTACACCTAGAAAAACTCCACTAAAAGTGGAGGACTCCACTTAACTGGAGTTAATTTAGTGACTCCCACCGCAAATAGCGTGCCCGCCTAAACCACCGCCGAATAAATCGTGGCATTTAATATCGGTGGTTGGGGTGGTCACATGCCGACCCCAACCCCCGCAGTCATGACCGTAACAGAAGTCAGGACCCGAGGCTTAAACCGTGATGATAAGTGTTGGATCGTGGTTGTTGTCGGATTTTACGGAGACCGTTGCCGAAAATGCGCAGAGTAACATCGCCATGTGAAAACAACTGTTGCAGACGGTTTACGTTGGCAGTGACTTGCAGGTTAGGCTGACCATCGGTTGGTTGGCATTTTTGTTTGCAATGTGAACACCACCACGGGGACTGCTGGCAGGTTGGGACCATCGGCGGTCCCCAACCCCCAACTTCATTTACATTATACTTTAACAAAAACCCGCAACCAATGTTTGTTAAGAATCAACATGTGGCTCAGGCGGTCTGGCATGCGCGTGCTCTGCCGGAGGTCGCGGGGTCGAGCCTTGTGGACCTCACCCAAAATTTTTACAATGCAGTTCAGGGGCCACATGGTGGCCTCAGGGCTAACCACGTGGTAGCCTCTGATTGGCTCTCCCCACCGTACATTCAAACAGAAAATGGACACTTGTCCTCCATTGATTGACCCAGAGAAAAGGAATATTCTTCAAAATATTCCTTTTTGTTGACTGTGCATCCCAGTGAAACCTGTCGCAATTTACCTGTTTGGCATTTCGATCAGAATGCGATATCTCCCTCATACGACATTAATTTTTCGAACCGTTCACAGCGCTAGAATTAGGAAGATGAGATCTACACAACCATCCCGATTTCAACCCAATACTATAACCTTTAATTTTGAGCAAAATTTATGAACTCCTGATCACTCATCCCCATTGGGAAGCTTTTGGACCCCAAAATACTTGATTACCTGTTCAGTAGATGAAGGTACAACTCCATCACCTTTCCAACCTCCATCCATTTCGCCTTGCTTGGCTTAGTGCCTTTGAGCCCAACTCGAAGGTAGTCAACACTTCCTCTCTTGGAAGATCTTGTCCTCCTGTCAATAATTGTATCTTCCTTGAGCTCATCCAAAAATTCTGGCGAGAAATCTTCAATAGAAGGTAGCTAAACATCACTTCCCTGATCATCGATCAAAGGCGGCTCATACAAATGTAAGTTTTCAACATTAACAATTGAATACATTTGCATATAAGAAGGCAATTTAAGTTGAAATTAATTATTACCAACTTGCTTTATGATCTTGAATGGACCATAGCGAATGGGTTTGAGATTTTTACCTTCCCCTTGCATCATTTCTTTGATAATGTGCAACCATGCCTCATCTCCCTCTTGAAACTTGTGGTCAAATCGATGTTTATCATGCCTCTCTTTGCATTTTATTTGACTTTTATCAAGTTGTTCTTTAACTTGATGATGTATAATCTGAATTTGCTCAATGAACTTTCGAGCCTTGTCAATGTCACTATGGCCATCTATTGCAACATCCTTCCCAAAGATGAAGTCTAATGGCGATTTTGGCAAATACCCAAAGCATACTTCAAAAGGTGATGTGTGTGTTGAAGAGTGCACGTTTAGTAATCATGTGTCACTGAATTCCTCACCAATGTGTGACTGGAATCCCGCACTAGTCTTTCTACATTTTTTGTCCTTTCTAGTTGCCAATTTCACTGTTTCTTGTTGCAAATTTAAACAATCTATAATATCCATGGTACAAAATCCTTGACATAAAACTTCCTCATATTGACCTTTGGAATATCGTTGGTCTTCAACCTAAATTTTGAGTCCCTAAAATCATGATTCACATTCTTTTTGTTCTCATCATGATTTTCATGGAATACCTTATCACCACAATGAAGCATTTCTTGTAGAAACTTTGTCAAACCTTCTATGTCTCCTTTTAAACCATTCTATAAACCTTCCATGTCCCCCTTTATTTATGCTTTTAAACCATCCATCTTAACATTCACAATTTCTTCCAGTTCATTTTTGGTTGCTCTTTAAGAGAGAGAAACTTAATGCACTTAATCCCGTAATTTTGATATATCATATTGTGTTTGTTCCTCTTCTTTATACATCACAATATAGATTTTTGGGGTCTTAATAAGTGTATCATTTTTTTGTTTGTGAGTCACTTTCGAACTAAATAATGATATCTATGCTTCATTGTTCCCTTTTAATCACTTCAAAGTTATTTTTCAAACAAAATTTATGCATTTTTAAACATACACGCCTTTTTTTATTTTCAAGAGCTTGATTTTGGGTTTCTTGATTTGGCCAACCTTGAAACTGTTATATCTCTGTGATTTTGTCCTCAAAAGGTATAAAATTTAATCCTAATGTAGCTCTATCTCTTCAATCCAACCCCACTAGTTAGACCGAGATTGGATTCTTCAAGATAAAGGTATGCCAAATCTCCCATGATGTATGTTGGGCGTGGAGCCTCATTATCTTCTTTATTTTGTATTACAGCGTTGGACCCCTATTCTTAATGGGGCGGCAACGCCACCCATAATTAAACTTTGCCTGGGGGGTCCAGGGGGTTGCGACTTTATGCCTCCGCCCCCTAGCGGGTTTCTGCGCCTGCTTAAAAAAACAGATGTAAAATTGCCTTGTAAAAGTATTGTAATTTCTAGTGAATTTGGGTCTTTCATTAAGCGGATGATCTGATGGTAGAATTTATGTTTAATTTAGGGTTTTTTTCCCTAGAAGGAAACCCTCCGTTACAAAGAATTTGTCACTGTCCCTGCAATCCCCATCTCGCACATTGGAGGGCTCATTTTGTGACCTGTGAGCAGTGACATAACTTGAAAATACTTTCATGGCATTCCCCTGAACATGTACTTTCATCCCCCTGAAGACATCTCCTTGTGAAAAACCCTAAAAATGGCCCTTTTTGCATTGGCGCGGGTAGCCAGTTCAGTACCCGCGCCAATGGGGAAAATCCTTCAAAGAGGTCGCGCCAATTGGCACTCTGTCCCAGAGTCGCACTCGCGCCAGCCAATTTAAGGAGTGTTTTTTAAAAATAAATGGCGGAAGTTTCGTCCTAACAAATTCCTGGACTGTTATCTATCTTGAGTTGGGAGGTTTGGCTACGGATTTCCATAGAGAGGAAGTGGTTTTCCACCTCTCATGGAAGCTTCCTTGATGATAGGGCCAATCCCATGATTATAGGGATCCCAACTCCCCTTCCTCCATCTATAAAAGCTTTCCCATCTCCATGGCAAGCTAGTCTTCAAGTTCCCAAATTCCCAAGAGCCTTATGCTGCAAGAGCCTCCATAACTCCCTTAAGGCCAAATCCAAGCAAGGAGACTATTGTCAAGATCCGAAGAGAGAGGTTTGTCCCATCCTTGACAGGCTTTTCGAGACGTGTTCTGCTGGTGACCCTCCAAAGGAGAATTCAGTGTCAGAACTATGGTTGTATTCTTCCTTTGATTGATTAATAATAAACGAATATTGGTTATTGTTCCACTCTTGTCGTTGTTTATAATGATGAGTTATGTCCTTTCTGACTGACATATAGTTGCATCTAATGTATTTTACGCTTGCGTTTATTTCTTTTCTCGCATGTGAAGGTGTCCATCACGGAGATCGTGGGGATCGTGATTTGCCAGGGCTAAGGAACGGGAGCGCTACCTCTTCTACAAGCAACAACGTTGGATTCCAGGTAAGCCTACATCGCGAGTCAGTTTATTTGCAATTAGGAACCTGCACTATAGCGTGAACGATTATTGCTAGACCCGGTCTGGGCTAGTAGGGATCGCCTTTGTCCGTAGAGGGGATTACCCCCAACCCCTCGTTTTGTATGAGGGTATTGTATTGCAGCTGTGTATCGTATGTGTATTCTCAGAGCGAGAAACAGATAGGGATATTGTGAGAGAGAAAAAAGGATATTACAGTCGATCTGTTGTAGGTTGTGTCTCTTCATTTTGCTGGATAATATAAAGGAAGGATTGGTTGTTTCGGGGTGGACGTAGCCCAAACTGGGTGAACCACGTATATCTGTGTCTCTCTGGTTTTATGTGTTTTCTATGTTTGTGTTTTCCGCATATTTTATGTGTTGCATTGCTCTATAATATATATTTTTCTAACAATGTCTTGATTATGGACTTGTTCAGTATTACGAACTTGTAGGGTATGCCACATGTCATTGTTTTAACCTTCCGCCATGAAACTTGTACCTAAAAAACTATGGTTTGTGCACTTTTAGTAACTTTTCACAAAATTCAAATCTAATGATCGAAGAAAAATTTATGATGATTTTTCACGGGACACATGTTTGAGACAAAATTTAGTATCATTTTGAAACCCTAACTTCCTTCGACCATATCTCCAAAAATACAACAAAATGAGATTTGAAATGTTTACATGATGTTCATCAATATTTTGAATCCATGTGGTTGACACCTTTTGAATCCTTGGAGAAAAAAAAATTATAGCAAAAATTCCAAGTTGACCTATTTGAAACAACGAAACCCTAGGATCCAGAGCTCTAATACCACATGTTATGTACCCAGATCAAAATAATAAAAAACATAAGAATAAATAAATAAATGCCTTGATAATAAGCCACTTCAAGGGGGAAACCTCATTTTACATCACATAAATGAAGAATTCTTGGATGATTCAAATGACAATACCTCCTTGGTATATATAGGAGTCTAAAGGGTCAAAATATAATTAGGGTCTACATAATAATAATAATGTAAGGGAAAAACAATAATAATAGTGAGATTTTATGGGGCACAAAAAAACAATATAGGGGATACACTAATATTATAGGGATCCAACATCCCACTTCCACACAAGAATGGAGATTAGTTGTAGTAATACTATTGGATGCCTACATTCCACTTTTATTTGATGGCACTCCAAGCATCTAACAATATATTCAACCACATCCTTTTTCATAGATAGCCAATAATATACCTTTTTAATGGTGGTTTTCATCTTTTGATAACCAGGATGACCAAAATATGGTCATTTAGATGAGCTTCTTTAGGTTTCCTATACAAGGTATATACCACATGCCTTTAAATTTCAACATGCCATCCTTCGTGAGGGAGTAATTCTTACTCAAAGTTCCTTATGGCTCTTGCTGCAAGCACTCCTTTACTTGCTGGTAGTGCTCATCTTGTTGCATTGCCTCTTTAATTTTTTCTTGGATATTTACTTCACGAGTGATGATGGTTTTCAAATGAGTCACTTGTATCTTTCTTCTAAGTGCATCAACTACTTTGTTTTCCTTGCCTTTGATGTACTTTATTTCAAAATCGAATTTACTAATCAAGGATAGCCAACTTATATATATTGCATTCACTTGGGTTGATCAATTAGATACCTCAACCCTTCATTATCTAACATCAAGATAAAATTTCTTCCCAACAAGCAGTGCCTCCACATTTTCAATGCATGCACTATCACTACTAAATCCAAATCATGAGTGACATCGTTTCTCGCATGCTCATTCAAATTTCTTGATTCATAATAGACTACATGTCCTTCTTGAATTAAGACTCCGTTGAGCCCTTCTTTTCAAGCATATATGAATACAACAAAAGTGTCATTTTCCATGGCTTCTATCATGAATATCATTGCATGTGTGAGAAAAAATTTCAATTTCTCAAAGCTTTTCACACGTTCTGGTGTCCATTGGAATTTAATTCATTTTTTTTGTGTAGATGTGATTGGATGCCCAATCTTTGAGAAATTATGGATGAACCTCTAGTAATAATCGACCAATCCCATGGAGGATTTTACTTTTATCACGTTCTAAGGAGTAGGCTACTCCATAATGGCTTTAATCTTCTATGATTCTACTTCCACTCATTCCTTGGAAACAATATGTCCTAAATATTTAACCTGTGATTGGAAGAATCTACACTTGTTGAGTTTGGAATAGATCTTGTGCTCTCTCAAAAATTGCAACATTGCCGCTAAATTTTTTTCATGCCCCCCTTGGTTTTTGAATAAACCAAGATGTCATCGACAAAAACCAACACTTGTACAAATATGGAGTAAGAACATTATTCGTTAAGCACATAAACATTGTTGGGAATTTGTGAGTCAAACTGGAACATCCACAAATTCATGGTGCCCATACTTGGTTCTAAATGTCGTCATGCGGATATTCTCATATTTGATTCACACTTGATGGTACCCAAATCTCTAGTCAAATTTTGAAAATATGACAACTCCTATAAACTGATCAAACATGTCATCAATCCTTGGCAAAGGGAACTTTTTATTTATGGAAGTGGCTTTATTTAATTGACTGTAATTAATACATAGTCTCAAGGTGTTGTCTTTCTTCTTTATGAATAACACAGGTTCTCCCCAGGGTGATACACTAGGCGCGATGCACCCCCTATCCATCATTTTATTTAGTTTAAATTTTAACTCCACTAGTTATGGTGTACTCATGTGATATGAGGCTCTTGACATAGGTGTTATTCTATGCAACAAATCTATTGAGAAATTTATTTCCCTTCATGGTGGAAATCCCAATATTTCTTTAGGAAACACGTCTACAAATTCCTTTAAAACCGGGTGCTCTTCCAAACTATTGCTACAATTTTTGAGTCACTAGTCACCTAGATAATGTACAACTCACATCCCTTTTCAATGCATTGCTTCATTTGTAGCATTCAAATTTGTCGAACTATCACCAACTTTACTTTTCCTTGTAGTGTCATATTTTTGCCCTTGTCGATGACACATTCAATAGACTTACTGAAAAAATCGATTTTGGTCTTACGAAATTCCATCTAATTCATGTCGACTAACACATCATATAAGCCCAATGGTAATAAATTCAATCCTACTTGTGTGGGCATGCAATTTATTTCTATTGGGCATGACATCACCACGTTTTCAACTCACCTCTTAGTCCCTTAGATAGCTGCACCGACCATGATTTGCATGGGATACCTTTTGTAATGCACCTTTCTCTACAATCCTTTGTATAATATAACTAAAATTAGAACCTAGGCATGTCAAAATCGAAACAGGTTAATCCCTGATTATACCTTCCATCTTGAGAATTGATGCTTGGTGATCATGTTTCCTATTTTCGAATGCTGCATAGATACATGGTAAACTCTGGGCCACATCATTCAATGTATTTTCCTACTGAAAATTTCATAGCCTTGGATGGTTCCTTTATAGTTGAGGGAAATCCCTCCATAAGTGGTTTTCCCCACATTTCCAGCACTCTATGGGTTTTCTCTTATACCCCTTTGTTTTCTCTCTTGAAGGATTAAAAAAAGGTCTTGATTAGAAGCAGTGGATTTCTGTTGAGGTTGACCCCTTTTAGGCGTGTTGAACCTCACATTCATTCCTAGATGTTGTCTTGCAATTTTCCACCATTTTCCTTTAAATTTGGGCTTTCTTTGGTCTTTCCAGTCATCCTTGAACTCAGACTTCTGCTTGGATTGCTCATAGAAATAATTCAATTTTCTAATGGTATCCTCTAGAGTTTGTGGCTCATCAAATTCTATTTTGTCTCTAAATGCTTATGGCAACCCACTGAGATAGCTTTGAATCTTTTCCTTCTCATCCTTGAGGTAAGGCACATACCTCAACAACTCCAAGAATCTAGTTGTATATTTTTTAGTTGTCATCTACCTTAGTTTGTGCTCATAATATTCTTTGGCCTTGTTGTCATAGTATCTTTCATATATGTACTTTTGCTGAATATATCTCTCAAATCGCTTCCATGAAAACTCCTCCTCTTTAATATTCTTGACATTATTTATGTCTTCCCACCAGATATCAACCTTGCCTTTCAAGCTGAAAGTGGCTTCCCTTGCTTTCATATTTTCAAAGTAATCATGCACTCTAAAATATTTCTTCATTCCTAGTAACCATGCTTTTTCTTTCTCGTCTTCACTTATCCATCAAATGTAGGAAGTTTAGCATTCTTAAATTCTTTTGGAAACAATCCTTTTTCTTTCCTTTTTTTTGGCAGCGTCTCTTAGCTACTATTGAGAAATCTAGGGAAGCATAGTTAGGGCTTATTATTAAATTGATTTATCTTTTACTTGACAATTTTTTGTGATTATTTATCATTTCTTCTTCTTTGATATTATATGTTTATCATCAAGACAATTTCCAAAACTTCAAAGATAATAAGAGAACACAAGATGTAGGCACTCATCCAGGACAAAACACCTATGGAGGGGAAAACCCAGTCAAAATCTTCCTTATTATAATCAAAATAAAATTGAGACCATCCTAGACGCTTGAACTAGACCTCTCTCCATCCATAAAGTTATCCTTTTAGTTAGAGAAGTATTCTTCCAAAACATATCTTCAAGAACAAGGGTTTCAAACCTTTCTTTCATCCTTTATTTTCAGCTCCTATAGTCAAAAACTTCGATCCTACAATACCTTGAACATACTTTAGTATTATTCCTTTATTTCTCTTTATAATTATTCTTCCTTATTGTTTATAGAAACTTCCTTCTTTAACATAATTTCAAATTGAATGGTGTCTTATTCAAGGTCGAATGCGTCTTTATATATATAGTCTTCATAAGGTTGATGTGTCCCTTTATGAGGTCAACGACACAACTTCTTGAGGTTGACTTCTTGTGTTTGAGGTTGACTTGATGGTGGAGGGGTTCACATGACTAAAATAAATTTCTTTCTTTGATACAATGAACCCAAGAAGGGTATTATACATCATGACAATTACTTTTGACATAAGATACAAACCATGGAGCACACAATGGGTGCTTTTGACCTATTTACTATTGACCCAAACATGAAACATATAATTTAATAAGTCAATTTGCTTTTACAATAAAATTTCATTTTCTTTGTAAATACATTACATAATGACTCAAGTACAATTATGAAGACCAACACTAGTTACATTCTTCAACACTACCTATTAACTAGGGAGGTATTTATATTTACATATATACTTAGGTACATGGAAGATCTCAAAATGATATGCTCTATGAAGAGTCACAACACACACGGTGCTACATATTAGATACTTGACCAAGGTATTTAATCAAGTGTACTAAGGTTTGTTCCAATATTTTAGCCACTCTAGGTACCATTGGGCTTTAGCTCTAACACTAACCTAGGGATCTAGGTGTGTATCCAAGGTCGAAGCTCCAAGAACAATGCCACCCTCCCTACGTTGGGATATAGACATCATCACAAGGTGGCCAAATGTCCTCCAAAGCACCTTGTCGCCCCAAGAAGCTTCATCTCTCCCTATAAACTAAATCATATATGTCCATTAGTTCCAACATGCTTCAAAATGTTCAACCCTTTTATGGAGAGATTAACTTGTACACTCACAATCCTAGTTAGAAATAAAATTTAAAATATATACAAGTAAACACAAACCTATAGGATCTTAAAATATACTGATGTTGATTAGGTCATCATCATATCAAACACATCTCATTGGAAGCTTCCTCCTTCAATTTTCCAACAACACCTAACTCAGCCTCAATGCTTTTCAACGTAACCAAGTTTTGTTTTCAACTTCATCAATCATGAAAAACATATTTGTAGTGCTTTAGCTAGTCTTTGATCTCAATCATCCTTATCAACTCAAAGAGATTAACTTATCAACCAGAATCCCTCTCAAATAGGGAAATATACACTTTTCCTTTATCCAAGTTTCTTCTTAACTAGGGACTAAGTCCATCAACATTTTTTATTCTTCCATCCACACAGACTCTTTCTTTTGCATTGTTATTACATCAGATAACTTCTATCTTTCAAAGCTTCATTCCTTCAGGAAAATCATCCTTTCTATGGCAACAAGACCATCTATTCATTTTTAATGTAATTATCTCCCTCTTTCCATCATGCTCATTATTATTATCAAGTCATCTTTAATTATGAACATCTTCAACATCTTGAAGACTATGTACCTGTAATTATTTAGCAAAAAGTACAAATAAGTAAAATTATATAGAATCATGAAGTCAACTATATCAAAATCATGTCATTACAATGGAAACGTCAAAATAATCGAGCTTTAGACATCAAATATCTAAACCTAGTTAGGTTTAGAGTCAACAAATGTTACATCTTTTATATTCTAGACTTTAACAACTTGCTAGGGTTTTTGTCGTAAACCCTAGATTCCATCATTGAGACTTAAAGCCTTATATATAAAAAACTAAATAAATTTATCAATCCAATCATAACGCTTTACATTTTCAATATTATGCCCTAGAATTTCATGTCAAGCTTTACTAGGGTTTTGTCACAAACCCTAGATTTCATCAATGAAAGGATATGAACAATATTAGCATTTCATATCTAGGTATTCATTCTTATAACAACCTCTTACTAGGGTTTTAATTATGCGGAAGCTCATATACCCAAGTTTTCATTCCTAGGACTGACTATTACAAGGGTTTTGACATAAACCCAGATTCACCAAACGCTAAAATCTAGTGTTTTGTTATTTAACTTAGATATTATCAACAAACCCTAAAAGGCTAGGGTTTCATAAATCAAAACATTTTATTTCTAGACTTTATCAACAAAACTTAGGGTAGACTAAGGGTTTCATTGTCAACATACCCTAAAAATCAAGAGGTTAGGGATTTATAGTGAACCCTAAAGGTTAGGATTTCACCAAAAATGATAAAACAAGAGATAATATGATAAGGGTAGAATCAATATAAGGATTAATCACCCTAACAAGAATCCTTATGATTCAAAACCCTAAACATAATAAATTTTATAATACAAGGTAAATTTCAAAATAATTGTATCTTTAATGAAGAAGTTTAGCTACAAAATCTTATGGTTTTTATACATACCTTGAGTTTCTCCTTTTACAAACCTTGTAGGATTTCCTTGAAGTGCTCCCTTTGAATTTAGCCATAATATCTATACCTGCAACACTTATTGACAAATACAATGAAGAAAAATATGTGATACGAAAAGCATGATGTGAATTCCACAATCTAGGGTTTCCATGGAACAATGGAGGATGGAATCCTAGGGTTTCCAAGTACAAACCCTAGATCTAGTAAGAATCAAATGATCATCCTCATCAATCATCATCATGGTTTACTATACTATTGGAAACCTTTGAGCACTACTTGGGGAGGGGGTGAATAATTAGTGTGACGTATTAACAATTTTTCTCAATTTAAACTTCTCTATTGAATCACACATATAACCAACAACGTATCACATAAACCATAACATAAGCATAAACCATGTGAGTAGCTAAAGGAAATAAGCATGAGATCAACAATGCCATCAAAGCAAAACTAAATAAATTCTCATCACACATGAGACACAACATATCTGGTGGAAAACCCTTCACTAGGAAAAAAACCACCCTTACTGTTGTTGCACTGCTCTGAATATTCTATTAAGAAAAATATGTCTTTTACATATATTTGTTGACTCCCATCAGCTAGGAGACTTTACCTCATATACAATTGGCCAACACAAATCCTCCATAAAACTCAATTCTACTGATCAACTCAGTAGGATATGTTCTCATGTGGATCTAAGGACTACCATCTGTTGAAAGCCACCACAATCAACGATCCTCGCCCAACTACAATTGGAATATCCAACTATGATTGGATGGAGAAATTTTTCATTTCGATAAAGCTTCAAAATCACTACTCCACTCTCATGAAGTCACTGCTCCTCTTCTCTATGCGTACCTCTATTTCATTCATTTTCAAGCAGGATCCCAAGACTTTCTATTCAACTCGATTCAGCTCTGCAATATGATCTCCAATAACAAGATACCATCAACAAATAAAAACACCACAATCATATGCTCTCCACTAAAGAAAAATAGTGGCCACAATCCATCCAACAAAAACTTAACAATAATGTCACAACCAACAAAAATAAGCCTCACACTTAGCCATGATATCAAACGCTCACTCCAAACTGTAATTTTTGCATAATACAATTAGAAGCATACAACACAATGGCTATGTGCCAAATGCACTAGTAACACCTGCAAAAGAAAAGTGAGAGTCTAAAATATGGAGTTATACCAAGCTCTCCATCTCTACCAACAACTTTGCTACAACTCTTTGCTTCTCTGATATTCAATATGAAGTTTTGAATCATAACACGGGTTCATCAAATAGATCTGCTCATTTTGCTTCCATTATAACACACACACTGAAGCATCATTCTCACAAATGAGTCTGAAGCATACTCACACAATTAAACCTTCTCTAACTCACACTATCTCTCCACCAACCATCAACCAATTCCAAAATGTAGAATATAAAACATGTAGGGAAAATTTTACTTTTGGTCTAGGAATTAATCTAGAAGCCTCTAGGAATTTCCATGCCGAAATACATTTGATTTATGGGAGGAATTTGGATAATTTTATGTAGAGTTTCAACCACACGCACGAAACTAGTTGATCTCGGCCACAACCGAATCGATAATCCTGTCTCCATGCAGTTGTAGCCCTTAAATCACATGCACAAGCTTAGCTCCATGTGGTTGGGGAAGAGGATGGGAGAAAAACAAAAATTCCTCTATTTAGGACCTCAACCACTTGTTGGAACCTCTCTCCTAGCTCATGTACAAGCATCCAAAACTATGACAAGTCCTTTAAAACCCCTCCAAATAGCCTAAGCATGTCTCCCAAGTGTCACTTCCAAATTGACCTAAAAGACCTACAAACAAGGTTTGTCATGACTACCATCAAGTCATCTACTCTCCACAAACACTTGCACAAGTTGCAGCACCTCTAAACACACTATGTAACACCTATTCAATATCATCATCAAAAAAACATACCGCTACAACAAGTCATGAACATGAACATAAGCATGATGACCTAATCTTCCAACTCAACTAGTTTGCCATCTCAACAACATGAATGACACTTCAGCCATCATCTCCATCACATGTAGATATGCATCATCCACTTGTAGTAGCATCTCTAATGCCTCCAATCAATTCATAACAAGGCATCTCAAAATGGACATAATTGCACATGCTGATACAAGACAACTCCTCCATGACCACTAGGCTACCAACAAGCTACATCATCAAAGTTTGACATCAAGGCCAACATAACCATCTCAATGTCAACACAACCAACTGCAACCATGATACAAGAATGGAATCAACACATCAACTAGGCTACACAAGGTTGAAATCAATGCCAACATGAGCTAGCTACCATCATGAAGCCAATGCTAACATCAGATAGCTAGAACCATGCAAACCATAATGCCAACAATCTCCCCCTTTGGCATTGATGGAAACCATACACAAACTCCAGACCAACATCCTCTATCACTCCCCCTTCGATATCAATGGCAAAGGGTCAAATCCATCTGATAAGGAAATAAAACCTGAAGCATAAAAACTAGAGCAAATAATCTCTACATCCATAGCTGAAAAATAATGCACATCATCAAACATCCACACATCTCATATCAGTAGCAGCAAGAAATATAATAAACCAATCAACATTCATAGCAACATATCCAACCAACAACCTCTAGCAGCAACAACAATATTCCAACATAAGGAAATCATACAAGCATCAATGAGCATCATCATAATATCAACTATGAACAACATCAAGTATATGCAACAATATGCACATGAGAATCAACCCATCACTCTCCATAACATCAACATCAATGGCCATCATCAACCTCTCTGCTCATATAATGAGGTCAAGAAACCCAACAGTCAAAGCATAGCACGAGGAACACATGAACACCTCCAAGTAGATCATAATGTCAATTGTATGGCTGAAGTAAATAGGAACATATAATGCTCCCCCCTGAACATATGCCATCTCCAAAATCAATTCCATCCTGCAATGAGTGGTTCCGCTGCAAACAATGCTTCCTTGCCACAAATAGAAGCACCATATGGACATAGACTCCACATGAACATGACTGAATGACATATACATGATAAATACATGGTTTTAGCAGCCACACATAAGACCTCATACATGAATATTACATGACCTCATGACTCACTTTTACATGAATGCCCAACTATAGCACCAAACTATTACAAGACCCAATGATAAAACAATATAAGTACATGGCATTATGAGCATTTTATATCATTTATCAATGAAATACATGGCAGCTATAAAATATCCTATGAACCAATGACCAAAAACATGACATAGCATGGTTGTTACAACATCATTAGCCCATATATATGGCTGCCAAAAGAATCCATAAACTTTCATATCACCATGACAACTCAAACCACTAAAGACTGGACTCTTAACCAACATAAAATGATGAAACAATATACATGGTTGCAATAATCATCATATAACAACTCATACATGGTTGTTCCATGTGTAAAATATGCTCTTTGCATCATGTGCCAATGAAATCCTTTTATGCATGGTTGTACCATATTTTCAACCAACTTGTCTGAAACCAAAAGCATATATATAGCTGAAAAATGTGTCCATTTTCACTAAGAAAAACATGTATATAACTACTACAAATATTAGAGTGAAGGTGATGAATAAAATTCAGAAAATCAATGCAAATATCATACCATGCATATCTCCCCATGAGCTCAATATACCTCCAATAGACAGGCTAATCTTGTGGCCTTGAATGTGCATGAGACTCAAAAGAACTCAACATATGTTATTGCAATGAATTTTACTCATCAATCTTCCATACTTCTACCATACGCTCCCCCTGAGGTTATGCTCCTCTCATGAACTATGTAGTCCTCTATAAAAACGAAAGAAATAATCATGGACTGCAAGAGGGGACACTCTTCACTACTTGAAGAGTTGTTGCTCCTTCTTTTTCCACATGGTCCTTATCTTCTTCTTTTCTTCATTCACTGGTTCTCTACTATATCCTCTCTATTTTTGCTACTCTTTCTGGTTTTTCCTTGAGTAACGAGGTAACAATCAGTCTCTTGTCATATGGCCAAAGTTATGACATGTGTAAAACTCCACATGGCCAATATATGAAGAAATAGGATCAAATATCCTGCTGCTCATGCCAGATCTATACCTTTCTTGCAATGTTCTTCTCCTCCATTGGTTAGATTTGCAATCAGATGCCTTATGGAAAAACAAGTTACATGATAGAATTAACCATAAAAATCATGATTATACATGTTGACCAAACTCTTTGGACATTGAAATTGCTACAATATTTTTTGATTGGATCTATACATTCTACTCTTTCATTTGCTATAACATGTTCAAGCTTGTGACATCTATAACATTCTACCTTATGCGTGAAAGGAAAAACAAACTTTGATTCCTTTGAAATTTTACAGATCTGTCACGATCTTCTCTTGGAGCAAAATATTTTCTGAATGTAGGAGCCCCTTGAGATTTTCTTCTCGACTACTGTTGGTTTTGCTACTTAAAATGTTGTTGGTTCCGCTTCTTGTTTCCTTGGTTCCCACTCTTGCTGCTAGTATTGTTTGCTACAGGATTTTTAGGTTCTTCCTTCGTGTTTTTACCAGCATGAAAACTGGACTCACCCTTTTGAAATCCAAGACTAGATTTATCCAATGGTTATCTCTGGATCTCAAGCAAACTATACAAATCCATAGTTCTCTTATCCATCTACCATTGCCTTCTCAAGGACACCACTACAACTTCTAATCTCTCACACTCGTTTTCTTTTTCTTGGTACTGCTTCCTCATACCTTCCTCAACTTTTTCTAATTCTGCCAACTTAATATTTAAGTTGATAATCTCCTCCTTGAGCTTGGCCTCCTTATCGTCACATATCTGCAATAAATTTTGCTTGATCCTTGCATGCAACTATTAATATATAAATCTCAGCTCTAAGACCCTTAATATAATTCTCATCTTCACTAGGCACTTCAGCATGATAAAAATCTGAATCCTCAAAATGGTACTCAAAATAAAATCATTAGCATCTATACCTTTGGATTCATTTTGCTGCAATACCTTTGGTTTCTTCTCATCATCAGCTGAATCATTTGCACTAGTAGGATGAGACTCTTGTGGTTGAGATTCTTGTTTTTGAAGGCTATTATTCTTATTGTTTTTCTTTTTTTTGCTCTTTTTATCATTCTCCATATTGTTGTTGGTACCATCTCCAAATATGGATTCTAGCTTGTCCCACATTTTTTTGGCATATTCCAAACCTAGTAACCTATTAAAATCATCTTAATGAATATTATTGTAGATTATGCATCTAGCCTGTGCATCCTACTGCAAAACTTCATCTGCAATTGGATCCTTTCTAAAACCTTCACATAATAATCTCCAAATATTAGATCCACAAGAAAAAAAATGATATTTAACATTTTTGTTCCATACATTGATATTTGTAGCAGTGAGGACAACCACTCGAGAATTCAAGAAAAACATCAATTTTTTTCGCCAACAAACCCAAAATATGATCTTAGACGATCAAGCTGCAACCAAGAGCCCCATTATGATACCAATTGTTGGAAACCTTTATTAAGCACTACTGAGACGGGGGTGGGGTGAATTAGTAGGTGACTTATTAACAAATTTTCCCAATTTAAACTTCTCTATTGAATCACACATATAACCAACAAAATATCACATAAACCATAACATAATCATAAACCATGTGAGAAGCTAAAGGAAATAAAAAATCCTCCAAACCTCTAACAAGTCCGCTGACACTTCTCCAAATAGCCTAATCTTGTATTCCAAGTGTCACTGCCAAATTGACCTAAAAGGCCAACAAACAAGGTTTGGCATGACTACCAACAAGTCCTCTAATCTCCATAAACACTTGCACAAGTTGCAACACCTCTAAACACACATTGTAACACATATGCATCATCATCATCAGACCAACTACTGCTACAACAAGTCATGAACAGGGACATAAGCATTATGACCTAATCTTCCAACTCAACCAGTGTGTCATCTCAACAACATGAATGGCACTTGAGACATCATCTGATTTGCATCATCCACCTATAATAGCATATCTGATGCCTCCAATCAAGGCATAGTAAGGCATCACAAAATGGACATCAAAGCACATGCCAACAGTTGAAGGAAGCGAACCACCAAGACCAAGCATGGCACATGGTGACTCGTGAGGGAAGTAATTCTCGTGCAGTTTGGAAAACGCGTTCTATTTCTACTAAGCGTAGTGTTGCTGCTCATGCTACTACCAACACTAATATTGAAGTTGGAGAGGAGTTTGAGGAAGCATGGAAGGTAGAAGTGGTGGATAATTACAAAGAGAACCCCATAATGGGCTCCATTTTTCCCTTTGGTAGTTGGGCCTGCAAGATCTTTTGTCCATTGAACCAACAATTAACCGTTCAACCAACAATCAACTTGACTGAGTTGATTAGGTACGAGTCAACTTAGACTAATCTTCAAAACTATGCTTTGCACTATCCCATATTTATCACACTAATGCTACACAACATTGTGCATTTTCACCCAACTCTCATGCATGCACACAAAATTTTCATTAACATATATAACCCTAACCAAGTGAGAATTGATCAACAATTTGCACCAAAGTTTGTTATAGTGTTGAAAGTTCATAAGAAATTTAGATCCATGGTACCTTAAATAAATTTTGAGATAACATCCACAAATTCGACCACAATAGAGGAAAATTGTGATAAATTTTAAACCTACAAAAATTAGGATTCATGTTCCTAGGAACGATCATAAGAATTAGTTGACATATAGGTCGAGTTTTGAGCCTTGACACATTGATAATGCAATGTCTTAGGTCAAAACTCACACATTGAAAAGTCGTCAATGAAGAGAAGAAAATATCATTATGAATTACACATACTCCAAACTTCCTACCAAATTCTACTTAGTTGTCTGCAACTCAGCTATACATAATCTTATAGTAAATACAAATTCCACAAATCCTTCTTCACATAGCTAATAAATGGCCATTGGAAGAGCAATCAATAGATTATTTCAAATTGAACTTCATAGCCATAGCACTCCTATGTATTGTATCATGTTGACTGCTATAACTTGTACTTTCTCTCTCTGCTGAATTTGAAGAATAATAAGAAGATTTGATCAAAGGGTTTTTCTCACATTGAAGTTTTTCCCTGGCATCTGCCAAAATATTGTGTCCTCTTGTCTTGTCTTGTCTTCTAGTTATTTTCTTATGTTCTATCAACATTTACTGTCAATGTTAATGTGATTTCTAAATAGGAAATTGAATTGGGCTAAAAGATTGAAGTAAATTACTCCAAGCATAGAAAATACCATCGTTAACTAAAAATTAACACATTTTTTTATTAATATGTTTCGACATTAATTACAATTCGTTTTAGATCCAAAAATATAGGATCCAATCAACCCAAAATAGGAACACAAATTATCATGACAATAGTTATCTCATGATCCTCCGGATGATCTCGAGCTCCACATGTAAATAAATCCATTTATTGGACACACATCACCGTTCAATCTAACAAACTAAATTCTCTAGAAATTACCAAGGTAAAATCAGAAAACTAAATTATGCCCCTACATCAAGACATGACCGTCTAAAAATTAAATGACCATCTAACAAGTAGAGCAGAAAATGTTTATACAAATGCGGGTTCTCTTAGTGCTTTCGAAATGGCATCCTCCAGAGTCCACAACTACTTGATATGGCCAGTCATCATACATGAACAAGGTCTTTATGATTATATCAACTAATAGTGATGCACACTAAATATTGACTTCTCCTACACATTCATAGTAATTAGTTAATTGCAAAAAATAACAATAAAAGTATAATTCAACAAGAAATGAGGAATTACAATATGAAAAAATTATCCAAATGATCAAACAATGATGTTAGTGTGAAAAAATCAATCCAAATGGAAAAATATTATCCACATCAATGCCAACTTTAATATATAATAGGTTAAATCTGAGATGGAACAAGAAAAAATATTAGAACAAAGAAAGGGTTTCCAAGTCCATATGTGAAGGTTCGCTACTACCCTAAAAGGCTGGAAATATGGGTTTTTTGGGACTCAGAGTGATTTCCAAGTCTCTTCAAGGATATCTAGTAGGTCATCGAGCCTTAGAAAAAGTGGGAATGAAAGGAAACTTAGAATAGAAAATGGAATAAAGTTGTGAAGTGGCCAACCAGGTTTGGTTGGAAGGTGGCATGGGTCATAAAAACTGAGAAGCACCTACCAAGTCATATAGTTTTCAAATTCAAGTAAAGAATATGAGGAAAATAAACACAAATATATGTTTTTCATTTCCATTTTCTAATCAAGAAAATACTTTTCCTTTCAGTGAAATTCAAAGAATATTTAATTGTTCTTATTGTACAAACTGTCATCATAAATTTATTCTACTTAAATAACATGTGTTAGATATATACACAAAAAATTATTAGTAGCACAACTATGTTAGTATTTTTAAAATAATTTTATAACTTCCTCAAAATATTGTTACAAAAAAGTATTCCATGAACTCACTTTCCAACCTTCTCGCTGGGATGCTTCACAATCTCTTAATAGTCGTAGTCTAACAACAACATCAGAGATTATGTGAACCAAAAAGAAAGGAACACCTACATTTGGCCAAGTATTGTTTCTGTGTGAATCAGTATATGTTTCGATATTAATTAAGGCTTGAGGATACAAGACATCAAGTGAAAAAAACCTCAATATCACACATTGACCTTCACCAATAACTGCAAGCATATATATTTTTGTTTTATGAAAGGAGGCTTGTGCTAACCTGTAGTTGATGTTGACTAGTGCCATTCATTACAAGCTGCTAATAAGGTGGACTTGGAACTAAAAGTATGATGAAATATTTTTATTAATTATGAAAATATGGAGTAATATTATAACATTGAGATAAAATATTGTTTATAGGTTTCAGGTGCGGATGGAAGTGAATGAAAAATTTAGGAAGTTTTGTTTTGAAACTTTCATATACCTATGGTGGTAGAATACTCATGCCACAATTGGCAGAATTTTAGAAATTTTAACATCTGTAGAACTTCATATGTAGTATATATATTAAACAAGATGGCCACAAACATATGCATCATGGGTATGTAAACCCAAACCCAGAGCACATCAAGCAAGTACTGGTATATTTCATACTTTGTACCTAGTAGTACAGGAATACTACAAGTATAGGAATACAACACCACATATTGGTGTGTATTGTGACCATCCGGGTATGATAAGGCCCTCCTTAAAAGGAAATTTAGTGTGGATTTCCCATAAAAAGTGTTTTTTCTTTTAGAAAGAATGCATAAAAATAAAAGGAGAAGGTGGGTTGAAGATCTAAAACTCTAGCCTATCATTTTCTAGGTGCAAGGAAAAAGTGTATAAATCATGCTTGGGGGCTCTTCATCTGATGTGGGGTGTATGATATGTTAATAACCCTTGGTTGTGCCATGATGGATATTCACACTCAAGATAGATTTCTTAAGGGAATTTCTAGACCTTGTCTTGATGCTTATATGGTACACTTCCTTAGATCATTGGAGATGTTGACTGCACAAATATTTTCATGGAATGTTTTGACACCTAAAATGAGCCTTGGGTGCATGTTTCATAGAAAAATAAATATCACCTCTTGAAATCCTCTCACTTTTGGTTTTTTGTTCCCAACAAAAAGGGGGTATTTGTATCACCTGCCTATGATCTACAAATAAATCACTGAGAATGAACTATGCCAACAAGTAGAATAAACAAGGAAAATAGTAATAATATTTGGGAAGGATCCAACAATAGGTGTTTTCCATTGGGTCTTGAAGTCAAATAAGAGATAGAGAATTCGAGTGAGGCATATATGTTAGATGAATCTCACTACGTAACACTATTTTGAACCCTACAACATATGCCTAGACACAACCCTACTCTTATTGTTTAAACCTAATCAGAGGAAAGTTCTTACCTTACCAATATTTGTGGTCAAGGACCATTAGGAAAATTCATAATAATCTTAGTGAAACCAGGGGACAAAGGCCCACACCATGTCACAAAATTAACTTGACTAGGCTGAAAAATAGAGATGTAAGCATTCACCAACAATGGAAAATACATGAGGAAGACGACCAAGTGCTCAAGATTTACACATTCCAAATTTTCAGGCATTTACAAGTCTTTTAGATTCTGAATCTGCAATGGCAGAGATCAAAACTCCTAGAATTCATCCTCGTTGCAATGATTTTTTCTTATTTTAAAAAGCTATTCCTCCTTGAAACCTACACATTAAGTCCCAAAATTCATGTGCATGCCGCCAAGAATAGAATTAGGGAGGTGTACCCTTTAGTTTAGTATGCATGCATCTGAGAATGCATACCATCCATCTTAGTGATATTCCTCTCTCCTTGTGTGCACCAATATGTTAATCCATCAAATTTAAAAATGTACCCTGTTGCAACAGTCCAAAACCATCCATTGAAATGAATATCACAGGTGAAAAATCATGCCATATGACATGTAGCAAGCATATTTTAGAGTTTTTCAGTAGATATTTTGAATCAATTTCATCCCACCTTGTTAGCATTAGCACACAGAAGTGTTGGAAGCCAATGAATTTCTCTTGTATTGGTCAGCAAGAAAATGACATCATGGTTGTCAATAAAAAATTTAAGCTACATACAGTCCTTCATAATATTTTATAGTTCGTCTATTGTCACAAAATTTCCAAGCATTGAAATTGTCATAGAAACACCCTCTTCTTCCTGCTTAGTAATGTTTGAACCAAAACAATTTAGCAAAATATAGTCACATGCCTCTCAAAATAATTAACAAAGAAATCAAGCCACTAAAGGATATATAAACTACCACACCAAGAAAAATGTGCTTCAAATTCTATGTTGTAGCATTACCTTTTAGTTGACATCCATTCAGAAAATCATCATGAGTATATAAACACTAGCACAGAGGATTCAACATAGCCACATGATCATGGCCAATTAACGTGATATGTCTAACACCCCAAGCCTACATATTGAAAAAAAAACACATTAACTTCAAAGACAAGTATTGAGTGGAAGATGCATTCTCATGTAAGTTAATGGAACCTACCATAATATTACGAGCAACCTAACACCCAAGTGTACCAGCTACAAGAAGAAGGATAAGGATACCCTTCGGAGTTCCTATACTGTATAAAGTCAGAAGATCCAATAGCATTTCATCAAGTCCATTCTTTTGAAGAATGATACCTCCCTTTAATTTTTTGTTTTTGTTTTTTGGACATTTACATTTGAGGATGGATCATGGTCACTTACAATTTTGGGGAGGCCAACTCAATGAAAATAAAACAGTTGGTTTGTGATGTGTTATTATACAGTTATTTCCTTTAACATTGAGGGTTTTGTTATGTTATAGTATCCACACTACTGTCATTGATATTATTATATACCGGAAACAAGTGACAATGATAATGGTGCATTTAACAAAACACCAGATCACTGTCTATCCAAATTCAAAACCCATAAATTTTAATGGTGCATTTTTAACCCATAAATTTATTAACTAAACAAATTCCAAATATTCTCAAATTCTACTATTCAAATTCTTTAACAATGATAATGCTCCATATTGTATCTTTTGCCAAATATTTCCAAGATCTATAATCTAATTACATTCATAATTGTATTACTCCATACCTTATCTACCTGGGTCAAAACATGACCTGAAAAAACATGCTATCAACAATAAGGCCCCTCATACTTGGATATTACAACTGCTATCCCTCCACCAAATTAGTCATGAGTATATTCCAGTTGAATTAAATACTTCCATGGAAGGATTCACAATCTCGGCATGTCTGGTATATGCACGCTCATGCAGCTGCAACCTTGATCTGACATTATGAATTTATTAGGCATTTTCTTTCTATATATATGACTTCTCAAGATGATCTTTTCATCTGTAGTTTTCAGTTCTGACTTCTTGCTACATATTTAATCAAAGTAGAGCTACAATGCCCATGTCTGAGAATGGTGGGAATGTTAAGGGAAGCCATGAACTAGCTGGGTTCAGGAAGGTGTAGAGAGCCGAGGGACCTGCAAGTGTTCTAGCCATTGGGACTTCTAATCCTTCGGGGATATTTTTTCAGAGCTCGTATCCGAATTTTTATTTTGATATTACCAACTCCAGCCATAAGACTGAACTCAAAGAAAAGTTCAAGGGCATGTGTAAGATCCATTACATGAACTTTGAATTTGTTCCCATTTTCATCATTGTTGTCTGTTATTCAAAATCATTTCAGAAGTTTCTCAGACTTAATGTTGTTGTTTGATTTTCCTAGTAAAGCATTCCATACATCTTGTCCTTTCATTTTTCAATGAACTCCTTGGTATCTAAGACAAATAGTAAGAATACTTCTTTGATACTTTTCCTATGATCAGTTGCCTACCTGCTGTTGTGAGCTTTAAAGAATTCCATACATCATATTCTTTCATTTTTCAATGAACTCCTTGGTATGCCAGCCAAAGTGTAAGCATACCTCTTTGATCGTTTTCCTGTGATCAACTGCCTAAAAACTGAATTAACACAGAAAACATCTTTCTCCCAAAAAAAACTTCCTCAGTAGGTTTTCCTCAGTATTATGTGGGTATTTTCAGTTTTGTCAACACTATAGAACCATAATCGGTATTGTCAGTTCTGTGAACATACTAGATTGTACAAAATTACCAATGAATTAATTTTTTAAGCTGTAAATAATACATGCTGCATACCTGAGACCAATAAGATATCCAAACACTCCTAATTTCATCAATTACCTTCACGTCTGATGAAAAGTGAAACCTACTATAGGGTAGGTTAACTTTCATTTTATCATATGAACCCGCAACCTTCAAAATCTGTATCAAAGCTGCAAATTCATAAGTCCAATCCTTCGATCCTGGGACCTGTGGGTTATGGGCCCACGTGTATATATATATATATATATATATATCAGAAACGAATTCCATAAAATTTCAACCAACACATGCTGGCCCTCTTTTATGGTTTAATATCAGAAATAAAACAAAAACAAAGATTTTCATAATCGTTGACCAACAAATGATGGCCCACCTTTATGGCTTAAACCCTGGAACTCAAAACATTCCAATTTACTTTACAAAACATCGAAAGAAAATAAAACCAAGCCACAATATTCCGTAAGCCTTGAGTTTCAAAAAGCGGTCCCACATTGGTGCGCTTAAAGCCGAAACTCAAAAAGGATTCAACCAAAATTTATAACACATCAGATCCATTAACGTTTAAACCCTTGAGCACTTTTATTCGTGATAACTGTCGATCGCAAATCAGACGTTTATCATTCTTCATAAACACATAAGCATTATGCGAAGTGATCCTACGACCATCACACTCCACATTTGTTTGACAGCCGATCTGACGAATATTGCGTAACAAAGATGCACGTTGTTTAATTCTCCAAACTCATGCGAAATTTATTTTTTTGTGATGCCACGCGTCACTCGCAGAGGTGTATCACGTTCGTTTATCGAATTACCGCCAACAGCCCAAAAGCTGTGCGATAATATTTTTTCGGTTTCCTAAAACCGCTTCTCTGTTCCAACACATAGTTCCGCTGCGCCTTCATCTTCATGGTTCCAAACCCCATGGTTCCAACACACTGTTGTGTGGTTCCAAATCACAGTTCCAACCAAATATGTGAATCGAACACAATACTTATTGCACAAAAATGAAAGCTCTTTCTATAATCAGATACTGACGTTGGATCGCCATCGATCCTTACAGTGATCGATGGTCGATCAATCAATATACTAACACAACATTTAACTCAAAAATTTAAGCTATAAAGAACCACAACTCGACACACAGAAAATTGAAATCATATGTATTTTAATTATATACAAACCCTAAGGAATTTTAGCCTTAGTCAACAAATCCATTTCTGGTTACATTGTATTTCTACTCGCTCCCCTTTATCACACACACAGACTCACTTATAAAGAATTTACAGAAGTGTGGATCATTTAAGATCCACAATTTTCTCCCTGAATTCCTCAAACAAACCCTAAGTCTCTCGTTTATGCATATATGACAGATACTTTCATTTAATTAGACCTCATCAGTTCCAGCAAATTTAGCTCTGTTTTAACCAATTTGCCCCGTTTTATAATGTTTGTCCACATTTCCTCTCTACAACTTCAGATTCTAATTTTAATAAAAGTTTGCTCGGATGCCCCTGCATCAACGTCACACAGCGCATCGACGAAGCGCCTGATGAATCTGTCTTGTCTGCTCCAGAATAGAGAAACCATTATAATCAGCTGGATGAATTTCAATTTCGATATTGACAAAATTCCATACAGAGAAGGATATTTTCTCTGCTCCAAAAGAGCAAAGAACATTAGATTCAGCTGGATGGATAAGAACATTAGATTCAGTTGGATGAATTTCAATTTTGATATTGACAAAATTCCATACATAGAAATCCTTCTGAAAAGTATTAGAAAATAGGCTAAGAATGGTTATCGCTACTTGTCAGGAGGCCATGAACGGAAGCGTTCACTAGGCCGATTAAAGTTATTTTCCTTCATAATAACTCTCTTCAACATTAAAGAAAAATGTTGGGTGATTTCAAAACAGTGCTCGCAAGGATTGAGAATCATAGCAAAAACATTCCTCTATTTTATACAGAAAATTTATGTATGGAGTGTGTACTTTTTTGTGATTATAAGACCTTATTGTAGCTTTCGCTAAACACTAGCACCAGTGCTGGCAAGGCCTGAAAAATTAGCAAATACATTACTGTATGTTAAAGTAGCAACTGATAAAACCTTGATGAATGTAGCAGCCGGAGGACCCAGAGGTTATTAAAGTCCTCTGGGAAACCAATCCCAATAGAGAAATGAAGTCAAGGATTGATTACCTAATGGGGGGTTGTGTGTCTCAAGCGTATTAATACTGCTTGATGCTACAATCATCAGGGTTTTGAGTTTGATCAAGTGCTAGTAAGATCGAAGTCTAATAACAAGGGCGCAAGTTTCAAAACATGGAAAAACAAATTGGGCAATTAGCTTGTACCCCAATATTTCCAAGCTAGAGATAAAGGCAATTGTCAAGGTTAGGTATAAAGTCCTAGCTAGTTCATGTAAAGACCGAGAGTTCATAAGGGCTACACTGTACATCTCAACTTAGAGCCAAAGGTGATTGTGAAGGTCAGGCGTAACTTCCTAGCTAGCTCATGTAAGAGAAAGACAATATCTGGGCTACACTATACATGAGTATGTACAAAAAATAAGGTTTAAATTCGTACCTATCTCAGCGATACTGTACAAGAGTGTGTATAAAAAAGTAAGATGTAACCTTCTACCTAGCTCTGATAAGACCAGAGCCTTGGCCCTTACTAACTTTCTACCTAGATCAGATAAGACCAGAGCCTAACTAAGGAAGGCACAACCTTATATTTTAGAGATTACTTGATTAAGTCGAGAATTTTAGAACGAGGCCTTGTTCCTGAGTTAGTTGACATACCTTTGACCTGGTACCATTGACAATATTTCTCGGAATAGAGAGCGTCTCTGAATGTCGAACTGGGTCAAAACGCGAAGGAAAATAATTCACCTGCAACCAGTGGTATGATCATAAAATGGAACTCATTAGACAAATGCAATCTCTCAACAACCATTATTTATAAAATCGTGCTCAGTTGCCCATTTGAAAAGGAAAAAAAAGAAAAGCAATAGACAAAATGAGATTTCCATTGAATCTTAGCACTCTAGAAAATGTGTACTAGTAGTTGCTTATATAAGGATTTAGTACTAGTAGTTGCCTTAAATCATCCTCTATATGGGGGATTTTAGAATCTAGATGGAAAATTTTATCTTTAGATTAGGGTACAAAAAGTTAATCGATATTTAAGTTGCACTAAGGTGTTATACCAAACCAAACCACATGTGAGAAATACAAAAGAGAGAAGATCGGTGATATTAGCAGGGAAGTAATGGCATGTAACATACCTCCTCATCTCTGTGCATGAAATTCATAAAACCATCGTGATGATTGTTATGATGGGAAAACTTCGGTGCGTTCACAGGAAGCAGCAAGTATTTCGGCCCAAGCCTATGCCTTTGCGTGTTAGAGTATGAGAAAACTCGAGTCTGGAACATTTTATCATCGGTGTAGTAGATACCGGGCATAATAACTCCAGGGGAAAATGCCAACTGTTCATTCTCATTGAAAAATTTATCAATGTTTCTATTCAAAACCATCCTCCCATTAGGCTGCACAAGAAAAGGATCCAATTTTCAACCATGGTTCAATGCAGAAAGCTTGAAATTGAAGAGCATATAAAGTTGAATTACTACCAACACTTGAAAATTGTGAAGCAAGAAGAATTTATATTACAGATAATATGACTAACAGTTTCAGTCTTAAGTATTTTCTATGTACTTTACCTGCAAAGGAAATAGATTCTCTGGCCATATTTTAGTATCGTCAAGAGGATCAAAGTCGAACCTATCTTCATCTACAGGATCCATAGTTTGAATGCATAGCTTCCATTCAGGATAGTTACCAGAAGCTATGGCATCATATAAATCTTTGGTAGCATGATTGTGATTGGTACCTCAAACAATTACAACCTCCTCATCAAGCAAAAACTTGAGTCCACAAGTAGGCTTCCAATGAAACTTGCAGTAGGTTTCTTTACCTTCTCTGTTAATAAACTGCAAAGAAGATAAAAAAAAAAATCAGGTCATCTAAACAGTAATGATAATTTTTTCAAGTATGGTTCATTTGAAAGCAAATAAGGATACTTGAAGTACCCAAATCCAGGGGTTTAAAAGAAATAGTCAAAGGGTGGGTATGAAATGAAACCAGAGGGAAATTTTATGAAATTTTTAGAGATGGTTTCAAAACCTGGGTAAATCCCCATCGCATCCAATCTGACCATCTCCTGAGCATATCACTAGTCCATTTTCATATATGATAAATACGTACTAGGATTACTATCATATTGTAAACATATACATAATAAATCAAACTATCATATGGCACAAAACCTGAAACACATAATTGAAAATACTATGCTATGCTAGCGTGTTTTGAATGTGACCTTGAGATTGGCTGATTACCATTTTATGCAGCAGGCAAGTTTAGTGTGTTGAGAAATGAAAAAAAAATAGTAATAGGACTTTGTTTAACTTATGAAATTGAATTGAGCTCGTGCAGCTTAGAGCTCAAAGACTGACTAATTACCATTTTATGCAGCAGGCAAGCTCAGTGTGTTGAGAAATGAAAAAAAAAAAATAGCAGTAGGACTCTGTTTAACTTATGAAATTGATTTGAGCTCGTGCAGCTTAGAGCTCAAAGACTGGCTGATTACCATTTTATGCAGCAGGCCGCAAGCTCAGTGTGTTGAGAAATGAAAAAAATAAAATAATAGTAGGACTCTGTTTAACTTATGAAATTTATTTGAGATTGTGAAGCTTAGAGCTCAAAGAAAGTTCAGTGTTGAATGCTACTTATTAGGTGTGGCTTGCAATGCCAACATTGATCCAAAATGCCTATCCGCTTACAAGTTTGCTTGTATTAATCTGGCTTCATGAGTATCATGAATTTCAATGATAGAAAGGATTCCAAAGTGCAACTGGGAGGCTTGCACTAGAACAACTAATAACAAATATTTAACACACTAATCACTAGTCCATTTTCATATATGATAAATACGTACTAGGATTACTATCATATTGTAAACATATACATAATAAATCAAACTATCATATGGCACAAAACCTGAAACACGTAATTGAAAATAGTGTGCTATGCTAGCGTGTTTTGAATGTGACCTTGAGATTGGCTGATTACCATTTTATGCAGCAGGCAAGCTTAGTGTGTTGAGAAATGAAAAAAAAAAATAGTAGTAGGACTCTGTTTAACTTATGAAATTGATTTGAGCTCGTGCAGCTTAGAGCTCAAAGACTGCCTGATTACCATTTTATGCAGCATGCAAGCTTAGTGTGTTGAGAAATGAAAAAAAAAATAGCAGTAGGACTCTATTTAACTTATGAAATTGATTTGAGCTCGTGCAACTTAGAGCTCAAAGACTGGCTGATTACCATTTTATGCAGCATGCCGCAAGCTTAGTGTGTTGAGAAATGAAAAAAAAAAATAGTAGTAGGACTCTGTTTAACTTATGAAATTTATTTGAGCTTGTGCAGCTTAGAGCTCAAAGAAATTTCAGTGTTGAATGCTACTTATTAGGTGCGGCTTGCAATGCCAACATTGATCCAAAATGCCTATCCGCTTACAAGTTTGCTTGTAGTAATCTGGCTTCATGAGTATCATGAATTTCAATGATAGAAAGGATTCCAAAGTGCAACTGGGAGGCTTGCACTAGAACAACTAATAACAAATATTTAACACACTAACATATTTACCACAGACTTAAGAAATCCATGTATCCCATTCTTGAGAGAATTGCTTGCATTAACAACTAATATTGGTGCAGATGAGTCTAAAACTGTATAGAGAACATATTGAGAGATTGTGCCTGACCTTGAAAGTGTGAACTCCAAAACCTTCAATATGTCTAAAGTCAGATGGGATTCCCCAGTCATCAAACATAAATGCGAACATATGACAACTCTCTGGTACATGGGAAAAGAAATCCATGATACGCCATGCCTCCTGAATATGGGTTTTTGGATTGGGCTTCAGAGCATGAATGACATCTGAGAACTGCATAACCAGAAACACAAGTTTAAAAAATTAAGAGTCAATAAGTTTTGAAAAGCATATGTTTAAGTTTTACATATACTTCAAAATGAGAGGAATGGATTTCAGTGTATGGTCCCAATAAACAAACCTTTATGCCATCACGAATAAAAAACACTGGGAAGTTGTTTCCAACAAGGTCAAAGTTCCCTTCTCTCGTGTAAAACTTCACTGCAAAGCCTCTGGGATCCCTTAAAGTCTCCGGGTTCCCGCGTTCATGTATAATAGTAGAAAAGCGGACTATCACAAGGGTCTGAACTCCAGGTGCCCTAAAAAATTCAGCACATGTGAGGTGTGAAATAGCATGTATGACTTCAAAAAAGCCCTTGGCGACTGCTCCTCTAGCATGGACAACTCGCTCATGGATTCTTTCTCTGTCAAACTAGGCAAGCTTTTCTACTAGGTGATAATCCTCCAACAAAACAGGACCTATAGCATAGAAGTAAGCCCCGCTTTGAGAATCAAACCCAGTGTAACATTTGAAGCTCAATTTTTGAAATGAAATTATTCACTTAATCTATCAATGTTATAGTCATGTAATTTAATCATGATACCATAAACAAAATGTTCTAATAAATAAAACAGTCACCTCTTTCACCAACTATAAGAGAGGAGTTATTATTCCAAACAGGGGCACCTTGGTTGCTAGTCCAAAAAGGAGCATTGTGGGCAGTAGAAGGTCGGTGTCTATATGGATCCATTCCACCTAAAGTACCAAATGGTTAAATCTACGCTTTGCTAAATCCTTCCTGCAATGAAAATTCAAAGTAATCATTAAAGTTCAGTTCTATAAAACAGTGAAGGAGCCATAGATGGGCACCTCAGAGAAGTGGATCTTACATTTCACCTTCTCAAGTAAGGCACTGATTTAACATTAGAAACACTTCAAAACCCATGAATTAAATAGTATTTTACATCCATCCCTTCTTAAACTATCTTTAGGGTAAAGTGATTTCACCCAAATTTGACACTTAGAATGCAGATAATTTCGAAGAATATTGAGAAGATCCTCAAAGAAGCTTTTGATCAATTCGGCATCTTGGATTGGGATGACTTGTTTTGGATTGCGCATCTAGGGGGACTTGAAATTTTGGATCAAATCGAGGCCAAAATCCAGTTGGGTCCGAACAAATTAGAGTGCACTCACAGTGTGTTGGCTGAGTATGGCAACATGTCCAGCGCTTGCGTGCTTTTCATTATGAATAACATGCGCCGAAAGTCTGAGTAGCACAGGAGAGAGTGGGAGTTGCCCTCGTCAATGCGTGTAGGTGAGCCTGTCATCAGTGAATGAAAAATGCGTCCAGATCTCCATCAATTTCCACCTCCATCGATCTGGTAGGTTTGTACATAACTTCCAAGCCCCTTTCATTGTCCAAGCCCCAACCACCTCTCCGACCCAGTAAATCCGGTGAAATTTTTTTTACACCTCCAACTTCCAAGCCCCAACCAGTGTAAAAATGGGGCAAATCGCTCCAACACCTCCCTCCGACCCAGTAAATCCAGGCGAATGCCATTGAAATCTGCTCCAAGCAAAGAAAATCGGGAGCGAATTCCATTTTTTCAGTTTTATGGGAATTTATTTTGGTGGGCTAATATTTAATAATTAATTATTTTAAAAATAATTATAGGGCTAACTTTATAAAACTATAGAAAATGGGTTTTATATAAAAAAATTGCCCTATCAAAATTTAAAACCCCTTAAAATTCGCCTTTGGGCTAAAATTCGCCCCTAAAATTTTCCCTGGCCAACACAATGCAACTCCTCCATGAACACCAAGCTACCAAAAAGGTACATCATCAAAGGTTGAAATCAATGCCAACATAACCATCTCAATGTCAACACAATCAGCTGCAACCATGCTACAAGAATGGCATCAACACATCAACTAGGCTACACACAGTTGACATCAATGCCAACATGAGCTAGTTGTCATCATGAAGCTAATGCTAACATCAACTAGCTGGAACCATGCACACCATAATGCAAAAAAATACACCTTAGACCACCTACAAACCCTAGAAATCAAGGGTTAATGTTACTATGTGGGAACATGTAATATTCCCAAATGGGAAAACTCAACAATGCATATAGTGAAAACGCTTTTTTCAGAAAAATATATGAAAACAGTGAGAATTAACTCATAAAATTTGTTTATAAACACATAGCCATCAAATGTATGTTGCAGCAGAAAAATTATGATCCATTACATCAGCCAAAAGTGGGGAAAAGCAACAATTTATGCCCTAAAAACGTTATTTTCAGAAAATTGCGTTATAATAGGAGAAAATAATTCTTGGATCCCTCAGTATATTTAATTTGGGACTCACACCCATAAAATATCCAAAAAAAATCACTTTTGCCTTTTTAAACAGATCTCTCGGTCCCTGTATGGCTTAAAAAGGTTGAAATCCCATGACTTGACTAAACAGAAAGTTTCTGAAGCATGCACAACGTCATTTTAAGAGGGTTTCTGATACACTATGCTACAAATATCAGATTAGGAGTTTTATTGCTCAAAACATGAAGAAAAATGGATATCTAGCTCCTTTTACACATCAAAAAGATCACCCAGCAAGGGTTTCATGAAGGCACAAGTACAAGATGCATAGATCTGCAGATCTGGATCTAAAATAACGCATTCTACTGAAGCAATGTATCTAAATAGATGAATAATACAAAAATAAAGGAGGATCCTTCTTACAATTCTTTCCGGGAGAAGGGTTGGCTCTTTCCCTGAGAAAGCAAGACAAGATTGAGGGGATTGACCCTCTCATTGCAACACTACAAAAAATGACGCAGTTCCTGCAAGGGAATGTGCTGTAGGAGATGAAAAATAAATTTTCCACATGCCAAGATATGAAAATCAGCTCAAAGACTTCCTTACTGATCTCCCAGAGAAAGGAAGGCTTCCTTCTCTGAAACACAAGCTCCAGAAGTGGTGTTGTGAACCCTCACTGCAAACCCTGCAACACAATGTTATACTGTTGTAGAAATAACGTTGTAGCTGAAGGAGGATGCTTGGCCTGAAGCCTGGATGTGAGGCAAATCAGTACAATCTCCTTCAAGAGGCCTCTCAAGAAAGGATAAGGATTCCTAAACAGGAAATCCTTGTGCTAAGCAACACAACAACTCTGCTAAACAACAAGAGGATGCAGAAAAGTCTAAGCAGACAAATCAAATATCATTCAAAAGATGTCCTTATATGGCTGCCTTGCCCTCCTTTTATACATGTGTGAGCCTTCTTGCCTTGGGCCCCACTCAATTAGGGTTTCCTCCACCAAGGAATATTCCTCCCACTATCTTTGCGTTGTCTCACAAGATGCTCTCCACCTCCTATTCCAGCGTTGTTGACTTGGTCAAACTTGACCTTGTCCATATGCAAAATTCCCTGTTCACACATGAAGGTGTGAAATCCAACCTTTAGGTTGATCCCTTTTCACATTATGAGGGATTTTATTTATATTTTTATTATGCATGGGCCTCCTTACCCATTTATTCATCTCCTAAGTGAAATCAACAAAATTTAATATTCTAATTTGCTGCATGCAAATTTTGGAATATTACAGTCCTCCCCTCCCAAATGTTGCTTGTCCTCAAGTAACTACAAGGATAGAAATAAAAATTCTCCCTTCCTCCTACTGTAGCATCCACATATGATGTACTCCTCCAAGGAATGAGATGTTGTCTCATCAATGAATCTCCAAATTTCCCCTCCCAAGCATACAAGCTAGCCAAATGGATATCATCATGAATAAGTAAAGTGCTCAAGGAAACAATAAGGTGTTGTCTAGAGGTCCTCTCAAGGCATGGAGTCTGAAATGTATTGGGAAACATCCTGCCCATGTGGATCCTCCATCCCCAAGCAATCATCCATGCAAAATGAGTCACCTCCCAACATGGCAACTCCTGAAAATGCTCCTCCACCTTGAGCTCATGCAATGTAGGTGGGCCGAAAATCTGAACATGGTAGACATAGGAGCCTACCCCACACTGTCGTCCTCTCCACTTATGATAAGTGTAGAGCATATGCTGATCTTGGGCTGCAAAACAATTGCCCTCAAGTGGCAAGATGAAGACTAGATCTCCAAAGATCTCCTCTCCAATGCTGTGAATCAAGCTGGCCCAAATCATCCCATATGTGATGGATAAGAAATCATCACCATATGGCATCCCATCAATCACATGGCCCACCTCAACAAAAAGGAACAAGTTTTTGTCTGTGGTGGTCATATCTCCTCTCATGCTCCCATTAGAACATGCAATGCAAAAAGTGTGGGATTCCTCTTCCCCAAATGACACATCCAACTCATGTGTCTCTCTCCCAATGATGCTTCCAATAAAAATAAGTTCAATATCAGCAAATGAAATCATGATCAACATCAAAATGATGAAAATGCTGAAGGTTTCATGTGGTGCAAGAAGGTACCAACAATTTTCCCAATAGTGACAACGCAGTTTCCCAAACTGCTGCTTCAGAAATTTACATGGCAAGTTGTTTTTTGTTACATGGAGAATTATGTATGTCATGACATCTACTGATAAATAGAAAATCGCTGGGTACACCAACTGAACATACATGAAAGAAAACACTTTCCCAAGGCCATATAAGAGATGGCTGTCTCCATCATACAATTTGGCCCAATGTTGACCATGGAGTTCAATGAAAAGCTTGCCCTCTTCTGGAGCAATGCACTGAATAGGAATGGTAAGAATATGAAAATACTGTGTTAGAGAATCAATGGATGCAAAATAAATATTCTTACCAGGTGTTGAGAGTAAGATGATGCATATGTATATGAATAATTCCTCCATAGTGGTATGACACACTCCCATGAAGAGGAATGAACCATATGCTGTATGAAGATCACCCTTGCTATACTTGGAAATCCAAGTTAAGAAGATCATATCTCTATAATAGATGTTTCCATCCACTACTCCATCAATCTTACTTCCTCCTTTCTCACCAAGTGCATCAATGGCGAAGTGATCCTGGGGACACTCCATCAATAACCCCAAGCTCCCAAGTGACAACATTGTTGGCCCATGCAAATAAACTTCTGCCAACTCATAGCTCCATTCTTTGACATGCTCCTTGTCAAAGACATCTCCCATAATGTTGCTACACATAAGAATTTCCTCCCAAAGTGGAAGTACCTATTGATCATCTAAGGCCAAGGAGTAGTCCCTTTGCACCATGATAGTGCCATCTCCTACTCCTGCAACATCATGCAAAGTGTGAGAGAAAATCTGCCCTTGCTCTCCCAAGAACAACCAAAGAAACAAAAGTTTTTGCTGCCTCCTCATACCTCCATCATACAAATCATGTGGTGAAAACATGCTGATTGATATGAAGAATGACATATCAACACAATGTGTCCATACTCGTTGCTTCCCACTGATGCAAGTATCCTACCACATACCCTTAGAAAGAGGATGATGGCCAAACTCTTTCAAGAGTAGCCGACGCAGCCAAGCCTCCTGCTGCCCAGTATCATAGATTTGCAAGTAGCTTTCCAGCTTCTTGCTCTCCATCCACATCCATTCATCCACCAATGGATGCCCCCCATCATGTTCTTCCTTAGCACTCTCCCAAGGAAGACTACCATCCTCCCAAATCAAATTTCTTCTCTTGCATTTCATGGGATGTTGAAATGCAACTCCTTGGAGATCTTCTAGAGAAGACCTCTCACCAATGCCCCCCTTGAATCCACAAATATCCAAGTGTGATGAGGAAAAAACCTCCTCAAATTGTTGAAGAAATTTGCACTCCACTCCATGAGACCTTCTCTTCATCAATGGCCTTCCAAAACCAGGAAGGCTCTGGATCTGCTATAGGTAGAAGTTTCTCTTTGAGCTGGGGAATTCTCATTGAGAAAGAGTCATCTAGAAAGGAGAAAGGGTTTCTCACTTCAAGATGTCTACCATCTATCTCTTCTTCCTCCATTGCTTCATGAATGAAGCTTCCATTTGAATGCTCCCATAAGGAATGGGTCCTCTTTTCTTCATCACTGCTCTTGTACAATGCAGTGAAATTTTGTTGCTCTAGATCAGCAACATTCAATGATGTAGATCCCTCCATAAGTTTTGCTGAAATGAAAAGAGATGGAAGTTTAATCATACCTTGGTGAAATGTGGAAGCAAGAGTTTCTCCCTCAACTATGTTGGCTTCCTTCAGTGCTGAACATGAAGGCTCCTCCTCCAAGGTTGTGACAGTGCTGGTACATGCTTCCTCAAGTGGTGGTGAAGGTTTCTCTTTTTCTGATCTCCCTTCCCCAAATATCCTGATCAGCTTTTGAGAAAACTCAGCAAGAGTAAACACTCTTGCATGGCTCAAATGGTTGAACCACCAAGTGTTTGCTTCACCTTCAAGGTGCAACGCTGCAATTTCTACAACCTCTCTTTCTACTACTGGATGTAGAAGGAAGAAAGCCTCTAGTCTCATCACCCAAGCCTTTGTTGCACATGTGAGTTATCCATCAAAAGTGGACAATAGGAATCTATTGCCTCTCATCATTCCATGGCTGTAGAGTCTCCTTTCTTCTTCCAGCTGAATGAACTGTGGTAAAGCTAGAGTCTCCTTGAAGGCTCTAGGTTTAGCTTGGTACTCAGCAAGGTATCCACTTAGAATTTCAGATTCCAAGTGTCCTTTATGTCTCTTTTCTTCTCCTCTTTGAGAATAGGAAGTGCATGGTTCTTCCTCTTCTTGAAACCCTCTAGGAGCTTCACTGCAACTCTTCATCTACTTAATCTCCTTGGGGAGGTTCTTCTTGGATCTGAGAAGTAATGAGATCAATCTCATTCTCTTCATCATTCTGATCTTGCTCTTTCTGATAGCTGGAACTCACAGGCTGAGCCAAAGATCATGCTCTGATACCACTGTAATATTCCCAAATGGGAAAACTCAGCAATGCATGCAGTGAAAACACTGTTTTCAGAAAAATATATGAAAAAAGTGAGAATTAACTGATAAAATTTGTTTAGAAACACATAGCCATAAAATGTATGTTGCGGCAGCAAAATTATGATCCATTACATCACCAAAAGTGAGGAAAAGCAGAAATTTATGCCCTAAAAACGTTATTTTTAGAAAATTGCGTTATAATAGGGGAAAATAATGCTTGAATCCCTTATTATATTTAATTTGGGACTCACACCCAGAAAATATCCAAAAAAAATCACTTTTTCTTATTTAAACTGATCTCCCGGTCCCGGTATGGCTTAAAAAGGCTGAAATCCCATGATTTGACTAAACAGAAAGTTTCTGAAGCATGCACAACGTCATTTTAAGACGGTTTCTGATAAAATATGCTGAAAATATCAGATCAGGAGTTTTATTTCTCAAAACATGAAGAAAAATGGAGATCTAACTCCTTTTACACATCAGAAAGATCACCCGGCAAGGGTTTCATGAAGGCATAAGTACAAGATGCATAGATATGCAGATCTGGATCTAAAATAAAGCAATATGATGAATCAATGTATCTAAATAGATGAATAATACAAAAATAAAGGAGGATCCTTCTTACAAGTCTTTCCGAGAGAAGGGTTGGCCCTTTCTCTGAGAAAGCAAGACAAGATTGAGGGGATTGACCCTCTCACTGCAACACTACAAAGAATGACGCAGTTCCTGCAAGGGACTGCGCTGTAGGAGATGAAAAATAAATTGGCCACATGCCAAGATCTGAAAATCAGCTCAAAGACTTCCTTACTGATCTCCCAAAGAAAGCAAGGCTCCCTTCTTTGAAACACAAGCTCCGGAAGTGGTGTTGTGAATCCTCACTGCAACACCTTGCAACACAATGTTATACTACTACAGAAATAATGCTGTAGCTAAAGGAGGATGCTTGGCCTCAAGCCTGGATGTGAGGAAAATCATTATAATCTCCTTCAAGAGGCCTCTCAAGAAAGGAGAAGGATTCCTAAACAGGAAATCCTTGTGCTAAGCAACAGAACAACTCTGCTAAACAGCAAGAGGATGCAGAAAAGTCTAAGCAGAAAAATCAAATATCATTCAAAATATGTCCTTCTATGGCTACCTTGCCCTCCTTTTATACATGTGTGAGCCTTCTTGCCTTGGGCCCCACTCAATTAGGGTTTCCTCCACCAAGGAATATTCCTCCCACTATCTCTGCGTTGTTTCACAAGGTGCTCTCCACCTCCTATTCCAGCGTTGTTGACTTGGTCAAACTTGACCTTGTCCATATGAAAAAGTCCCTGTTCACACATGAAGGTGTGAAATCCAGCCTTTAGGTTGATCCCTTTTCACATTATGAGGGATTTTATTTATATTTTTATTATGCATGGGCCTCCTTACCCATTTATTCATCTCCTAAGTGAAATCAACAAAATTTAATATTCCAATTTGTTGCATGCAAATTTTGGAATATTATAGAACAAGCAAGTGAGGGTTAGGGTTTACATATGGCTAGGGTTTCTCATGTAGCATCTAGGTTTTAGAATCCTATATATTAAAACAATGGAAACTACAAACCCTACAACCAATTCAACCCTACAAATATGTTAGATTCTTAAGAAATGAATATACATACTTTACAATTATGTACCTTTCTCCTTCATATCCATGGAGGTTGCTTTAAGGTATGTTATTGGAAGGCATGATCTTCTTATCGTCTTCAATACTACCGAATGCTTTCTTCTTACAATGGACAAAGATTCCTTTTACTTTTATGAGTGACAACTACAAGACTTCAAGGTTATCTTCTATTACTGCTTCCAGTGAGACTTTTCCTTCTCAAATATCTTTAAGAGCTTGATGTCCTTTCTATCACTATTTATATGTATGTACAAAATTTCTTGCATTTCTCCTTTATATGGATGGAAAACTTAATTTGTTCCACAATTTTATTAATGCACAAGTTTGTAGAAAAGGTCTTGACCTTTTTTAAGGTGATAGTGAATACATTTAAGCCCAGGACCGAGGTAGGAGGTTCAATTCCTTCTCTAAATGATTGAAGCTTTTTTACAATAAGAAACTTAGATTTCTTTGAATATAATTGTGGATATACTTTATCCAAAACAATTATGCCCAAAACTTCTAATTCCTCCTTTAGGGTGGGTATACGGAGCTTAAGGATAGATCACAAGCCTTCTAAACAATTTTTTTTTTCAATGCACATGTTTAGAATGGGTCTCAGCCCTTTCACAAGATGATTGTGGCTCATGCATAGGTCTAAGGAGGCTCGAATCCCTCTTTTGTAGTGATTTTAGTTACAAAGTGAATCTCCCAACAAGCCCTATAATTCTTACTGTTATGCGGAATTATGAATTATGGATAAAAAAAATTCCCTAAATGTGGTGCTATGCTTTTAGAACAACAGATCAAAGACTTTGCAGACACTTTTTCTAAGAGTAAATAGACACATGAAAAGATAAATGAACTTACTTGTGATCCAAGCGCTTCCTATTCTCCTTTTTTCACTCTTGTTGTAGCTTCCAATCCAACTTAGATCACCAAACTAGTTCCTTCAAGTATGAACACTAAAAAACAATGAGATTGCAATATACAGATGCTTATCTATATTAATTAGTTAAATTGATTAAACATGAAACATATATATCAATTAAGAATCCATCATATGAAAAGTAGAAACATAAACATATACATATATGGGAAAATGAGAAGCAATATTTATTAAAGGATAGAAGGGGGAGGTTACAACCAGCGATCGATTTGATGTCACCAACTCTAGCATCATCCCAGCCTCATCACAATAAACATCTCACTAGCAGCATATCACTCCTATCACACACTCAATTGAGAATCCAATAACATTTCTTTACTCAATTTCTTCCTTTCCTAGCACTAGGATTTGCGCTCAATTTATAGGGAAAATGAAGGTAGTTTCTCAATCAATGACTTTCTAATAATAGGCAAGAAATGTTCCCAAGCTCAGAGGTGTTATATGGACACATGGATTCAAAGTTTGACACATATGGACTCTTCTAGAAGGCGCTGTCCATGTGGAGATTCGAGAACAATGAGAATTTCGCTCCCATTTGACCAACACACTCTTGAATGTCGGGAAGTGCTTTACAAAGCACCCTTGAATGGAGGTAACTGCATATGCAAAGTAGTTAGTATTTTGAGAGACTACGTTGGTGAGCTCATAGGTGATATAACATATACTTCAAAACTTGGAAACCTTGCAATGGAAGTCATGAATAGTTAGTTCTTGTCTTAGAGCATGTAGCAACTGAAATGATAGGGGATGATAGACCCTATTTAATTGGTCCTGGGGATGATGTTCAGTTTGACCAGGTCATTAAGAATGATGCCCAAATTGACCTATAATAGCTTCCCCCTAAAGCATGAAGTCAGAATAATAATAATATTTTTGAATGAGATGCTTTACGATGTGATGGGCTAGAACTAAAGTAGAGTGGTGACCTGCATCAATCTTGCCATAAATTACATCATGATATATCCTCTTGATCACGAATTTATGAGGGAAGGAATTCCCATGCTCAGCACATAAACTATCTAATAACATGTACATAGTGCAGAAAGTCGTCTACATTGGAATGTTGCCCAATATAGACATGCCTATAGATATAGGCCCATGTTCATATGGCAATCTGTATGTAAGGTAATTGTACATATGATGTGTACAACAATCCTGAAATCGTAGCCCAGATGGTTGAAACTAGATCCAGGGTCTTCTTATCTCGTTCACTCAATCATTCGGGTACAAGTCTAGCCATTGAATATATGATTTGTAGTTGAACATGGTAAGACATCATTTGATTACCAGCCAATGATGTGAGTTGTTAACAAACGCGAGAGAACCACCATTCATGTCAATGGTTCTCAAGGTACTGCAGTACATTTAGTAAGGTGTGAATAGATCATTTTATGTCGAACGACAAACAAAATATTTCGGTTAAAGGTCAAGAAGAGAGGATCTTGTCGATGCTGTAACAAGCCTCATGGTACTGAAAGATGATGTTTCTAAGTAAACTTCCTGGATGATGATTTGATGTCGACAGGAAGCCACTTTATCACGAAACGGGAGTTACTGATTTCAGAGACAAAATGTGACTTGATATAGCAATATTCAGGGATGACTGTCATGAGAATGAAGGTTTATGAGTATTGCAGAAGGATGAGTATTCATTGGATGACTTCTCTTGAACATATCAGTGACACTGAGATGAGTTGGCAGCATTGACCCAAAACTGAAGTGAAGGTATGATGAACCATAGGAGTGAAGTGTCATGTTCAAGAGCGACCTGATACCATAAAAGTTCTGTTCACTTTCCCAAATTTTTCCCGGTCATTTGTCGACCAGTTCCTCTTTGTTTTTTAACAAGCTTGAGGAGGATAACATATGCTTGATCTATAATTCAACCCTTCGGGCGAATAATGTATCACTATTTAATAATTTAACGAGTCTAGCGATGAATGAAACTCGATTCTTGCCATGATCAACAAGCTCGTTGCTATTTTATGTTTTAACGAGCCTAACGACAGTGACAACCCAATCCTTTTTCATATTTAGAGAGTTTGAAAAAGAGGACAAAAGAAAAATCCATAAGTACCTTTTTGTAAATTTTTTGCTCAGATCCGAAAAAGTGTAAAATGATATCTGAGAGAACCTCCTAGCCATGTTCGACTAAGGCATTCCTTTTTCGTAAATAATCTATCTCAGTCCGGAAAAGGATTAAACTTATATTGAGTAGATATCAATTCATTTACTTTTATGAGCTCGAAAAGACAAGTGCTCGACAATATTTTCATATTATCGGAGTTTGAAAAGAGCTAAAATAAGACTCCAGGGGTTCCTTTTTCGCTGTTATCGAAGCTCGAAAATGAGATAAAAGTGTGCTTCAAGTCCTTTTTTTCTTTTTATCAAATCTCGAAAAATAAGGATAAAAGTATGCTTTGTGGTCAAATCATTCTTGAAATAAATGTGCACGACTAATCTGCTCATCAGTTGCAAACCTGTTCAAAACAACATCAAATGGATTAAAAAAACTTGTTTCATGATAAAAATTAAATAAAACCATAGTCACAACAATAAATATTATTTTCAAATAATCAAATGACTAATTAAAAGAGTTTTACTATTCATTTTTACCATTTGAAAGTTACCATTTACATTTTAGAGCTCTGAACCTGTTTTTTCCCCTGAACTTCAACAGTTGATTGGGTACAATAGGTAAGAATGTTTTGAATGCCCCCTGTAAGAACACATGTTGAATTCCCCCTACAAGAGCAGATGCCCCCAAAGCTTCATTTCATTCAGCTAAAAATACTAATAGCTGGATGGAATGAAGGTTCATTTACGAGATCATTGGGAAGATGTAATATCCCCAAAGGGAAATAACCAGTAATAAACAGAAAATTGCCAGACAGATATAGAAAATACAATACAGAACCAGATCACTGAATAATTGCACATAGGATTCCAGAAAACTGAGCCATTTTATTAATCTGAAAGTACATGGAGAGGAGTACAAGTAAATCAGAGTAAGTGCACCTATCCTTGCCCTAGGCAAGTGGAGACCCTCTCAGACAGAATAATGGCTGCTACAAGGACAGCGTCCTATTTTGCTACGAAGGCGGGCGGACGCGGCAGTAACGTAGGTGAAGAGGCCGGAAAACGAGCCGATCTCGAGACTCCAGAGCCTCACCAATAGACGCGTGCTCTACTAGTGACGGCGCGGCGGAATGAAGCACTGGCACCAAACCTCCGGACGGATGGATCGACTCTGAATGCTAGAAAAACGGCGGCCAGGCCCACCACACACGAAGCACTCCTCGGATCAACGTCCTAGCGGGTGGAGTGCCTTTCCCCAAGTGCTCGGTCTGCGGATGCGAAGCCTCTGTCAGTGCAACGTCTGTCCCTCCTGATCTGCGTCCTCCTAGATCAGATCTGCTACCAATCCTTCGGATCTATGCTGGATCTGACAATATCTCTTCAGATCTGCAGCCTCCAAGGCTGGATCTGATGTTACCTCTTCAGATCTAGGCTAGATCTGCCAATATCTCCTCAGATCTGCAATCTCCCAAGCTGGATCTAGTGCTATACCTTCAGATCTGCAACATACAAAACTAGATCTGCAAATATCTGCTCAGATCTACCCTCTCCAAGGCTGGATCTATCAATGGCCTTCAGATCTGCGTCCTCCTCTTCAGAACTGGACAGCGTCCTCACTCCCACAGCTGATCTGCGTCCTTCCTCCTCCTGGACAGCGTTTTCTCTGCTCAGATCTGGACTGCGTCCTCCCTGGAACAGCGTCCTCACTCTCCTAGGCTGATCAGCGTCCTTTCTCCTCCAGGAACAGCGTCCCTCCTCCTCTGAACTGCGCAGCCACAAGAGGGCTTCTTCCTCTCCAAATCTGCACCAGAAACTGCTGCTACTTTGCTACTGAAACTGAAAGGTGTACTCAGAACAGAACCTTACTAGGGCGGGCACTCGAAGTCCCCCGAAGCTAAGGGTGAAACCAGAAATAACCTTACCAGGGCAGGCACTCGAAGTCCCACGAGGCTAAGGGTGAGATCTCCGACCGGAGACACTCGTGCACTAAACAGTGCTGCAGACCGACTAAACAACCGGCGTGCTGAAGCAGACAGAAGTCTAGCTCTCAATAATAATATCAAATCATGAATGATCCAAATGAGGTGAGAACCTCTCCTTTTATAATGCCAAACTCCCTCCAAAACTTAACTCTCCTTTGATCTGCGCAGTTTACCTTGGGTCAGCCTGATGCCTCCCCCATCATGATTATGTGGACCCCCAAGGCCCCCTCTCTAAGTTACAACGTCAATCTACTAGGAAGAGAACACTTTATTATAAAGTGAGGTGACTAAAGTGAGGTGACCCCTCTTATTTCTCACTTTATTTATTATTTCTAACTAAAGCGGCAAAATAAAGCAAAAATGAAATATTCCAATTAGCAAGGCTAATTGGGAATATTACAGAAGATTCGTCTTAATTAGGAGAGGATTTGTTTCATTTTTTAACGAGCTTGACACAGGAAAAGAAATATGCTCATGGAACCTTGTTTCATTTTTTAACGAGCTTGACACAAGAAAAGGAACTATGCTCATGGAACCTTGTTTCATTTTTTAACGAGATTGACACAAGAAAAGAAACTATGCTCATGGCCTGTTTCATTTTTTAACGAGGTTGGCACAGTGAAAGAACTATCCTCATGAAACCTTGTTTCATTTTTTAACGAGCTTGACACAAGAAAATGAACTATGCTCATTGTGTAATCGGACCAGTGAGTGTGTGCTGGAAAATACGTATTCTAACGAAGTCATCATTTAAGGAGTTTGATGAGCACCACAAATGATAAGTTATAAGATGCGTTGACGGGTCTTCTCCAAGGTTTCCATTGAATTTTTGAATTTCTGAGAAAAAATTATGTGGTATCACCAGCCACCAAGGAGAATAACTGATGGGATCAACTTGATATTGCATTGAAGATGGGATTAAAGGATCAAGTCATTCAATACTCATAAGGGAGTAACCAGATAGGATTCCAGATGATGACATGGGTGAAGTCAATGGACAAAACATTGAAGATGAAGCAACAATAGATGTTGTCGCAACTGAAATAGATGGTTTAGTCTGGGATGTTATCTCAGCCATGGTCAGATGACCCAGTGTATACCCTATAGAATCTACGGGAACTCGAAGTAATTAAACAGGATCAACAAAAGTAGAGTAAGGTGATTAAGGAAAAGACTCATACACGTAAATTTCTTGCCTAAAAAGAGTTGGAGTTAAAGGTGTTTCATCTTGTGGTATTTCTTCAATCAAAATTAAACCAGGTGGAAGGATTTCGCCGTCAGGCCCAAAGTATATTTTAGGAGGTTGACTGCACGATATGGGAGACCCAATGGTTACAATAGATTTGGGGCGACCAATACAGGAACAAATTCCAGTCTTTCAACTTCAAGATGTAGATGTTCTGGCAAAAAAGAGATAGGATATGGATCAACTTGCAGTTGAACAACGTCGGGTTCGGGAGGTATGGTCTCACTGATTGGATGGATCGTGACCACAGGTAGCTGTGAGGATTCCGTCTTGACAACAGTAGATGAACTAGGATTTGTAGAACAACTTGTGATGACTTTGGTATATGTGAAGATGATGCTTCACCAGAGGTACTGATGGTACTGGTTACCGTAGAGCGATGTCACCTTTGCCGACCAGAAGTAGATTCCAGTGGTAAAGGTGGTTTCAATGCAAGTCTACGCGAATGACGGGGAAAGGGATTTTCTTCTTCCATGATGACTGGTTTATTTTTTGACCAAAAACAAATAAACAAAATAAAAGGGTAATTCTAAGCAGAAGGTTTACCAAGAAACTGTGAACTGCAGAATACCTCTTGGTGAACCAAGAAGTACGGGTAGGCAATCTCCCCGAATGTTGTGTTCGATGTATCACAATTTACAAGGTGACCGACTCAGTTCACTATGGATGGATAACAACCTAAAGTTGTCCTCCCAAATATACCAGAAGGTGCGTGGAGACCCAAGTCCGTATTAATGTTGTCTAATGCGAAACCGCAAAGCGAGAGCACCCCTTTATACTTTTCGTACTATAACACCGCCCGATATACTCGAAAGTACGTGGACGAGCTATGATATACATACTTACGTGGAGTGAGGTATCACACTCAGAATGTATTGCAGACAATTAACGAAAACTTCTATGTTTTACGACGCTAGAACACGTCTCTAGCCTAGACCTTCTAAGTGTTATCGTTATGGTTCCAATGCTTTTTTAGGTAAATTTATGTAAATTTTAAGTTGATCTTGTTTATAAATTTTCCTTTCAAGCTTAACCGCGATGATGTGATGGAAATTCCTAAAATGAAAACTAAAATGATAAGCAAACTTTTCAATTTTAGCTTTCAATGAAAATGCTAGCTACTAAGGGGAAAGAGCAATCAGTTTTGAGAGCAAACAACAAAGAGCACAAAATAATATGCAACTTTCCTAATTTGTTCCTATGCAAAACACACAATTCACTATATGCAAATGCAGGTTTTTCTTTTCAGTCCGCTTAATGTGAATGAAAAAATGAAACTATATGCATTAAATCAACAAAAAAAAAATGCTTTCTTCTTTGAGAAACGATGAATTTAACAACAATTTCTCTTTTAGGAAAAACGAAGAATGGAACTACAATTTTTCCTATAGGAAACAAAGCATTTAAGGACAATTTACTTTATAAAAACAAATGGATCTAATGCAAAAACAAAATACTTTGAATTTGATTTTTCAATGATAAAGAAAAACACTAAAGAGACATTGAACAAACTTACTTTTCAAAGGAGGAAGAATCAGGAAAATTCACTAGTCTCTAAGAGGTATCAGACAATTGAAAACGTAGCAAACAAAAGGCTGAGTATGATGGCAATGAAAAATTCAAATGGAATTTGGTTGGCTAAGGGGGCAACGCAGTCTCTAAGGGGAGACAGTGCGTTGCAAAGCACCCCTGATTGGGAGACAGTTCTCTACAAAGCACCCTTGAGTGGGAGACAATGCTCTGCAAAGCATTGTGTCTTGACCAACAATGCGTTGGGCGCAGCAGAGATTCAAAATTCAAGCTACATAACACACTTCTAATGCAATTATTTTATTCAAAAGTCTAATGATTGACAATAGATGCTACTGGGTGGATAAACAGAGGCAAAAACACCAAGAATGATAAGGAAAGTCCCCAGCGGAGTTGCCAATTTGTTATGCGGAATTGTGAATTATGGATAAAACACATTCCCTAAATGTGGTGCTATGCATTTAGAACAACAGATCAAAGACTTTTCAGACACTTTCTCTAAGAGTAAATAGACACACAGAAATATAGAGGAACTTACTTGTGATCCAAGAACTTCCTATTCTCCTTCTGTCGTTCTTGCTGTAGCTTCCAATCCAACTTAGATCACCAGACTAGTTCCTGCAAATATGAACACTAAACAGCAAAGAGATTTCAATATATAGACGCCTATCTATCTTAATTAGTTAAATCGATTAAACATGAAACATATATATCATTTAAGAATCCATCATATGAAAAGTAGAAACATAAACAGATACATATATGGGAAAATGAGCAACAATATTTATTAATGGATAGAAGGGGGAGGTTACAACCAGCGATCTATTTGATGTCACCAACTCCAGCCTCATCCCAGCCTCATCACAATAAACATCTCACTAGCAGCATATCACTCCTATCACACACTCAATTGAGAATCCAACAACATTTCTTTACCCAATTTCTTCCTTTCCTAGCACTAGGATCTATGCTCAATTTATAGGGAAACTTAAGGTAGTTTCTCAATCAATGACTTTCTAATAATAGGCAAGACATTTTCCCAAGCTCAGAGGTGTTAGATGGACACATGGATTCAAAGTTTGACACATATGAACTCTTCTAGAAGGAACCGGCCATGTGGAGATTTTGGAACAATGAGAATTTCGCTCCCAATTGACCAACGCACTCTTGAATGTCGGGAAGTGCTTTGCAAAGCACCCTTGAATACAGGTAACTACATATGCAAAGAAATTAGTCCCTTGAGAGACTGCGTTGGTGAGCTCATAGGTGATATAACATATACTTCAAACCTTCGAAACCTTGCAATGGAAGTCATGAATAGTTTGTTCTTGTCTTAGGGCATGTAGCAACTGAAATTATAGGGGATGATAGACCCTATTTCATTGGTCCTGGGGATGATGTCTAGTTTGAACAGGTCATTGGGAATGATGCCCAAATTGACCTATAACACTTACAAAAAATTCACACTAGCTTTCCTTTCTAACTAATCATAAAATTTATTCCTTGATTACTATGAGAAACAAAAAGTACCCATAACCATATTTGAGACTTATTTTCATAATTATTTCAACTCTTGTAGAATGTGCCCAGTACTTCGATCCTTGGCTTGATGGACTTGAACTTCTTTGGAATAGACTATTAGCCTCTTGGTCCCTTAAAATAGAGTTTTTAGACTCTTCAAAACTCACGCTCTATTTTCTCAGGACTTTGGTCTTATCACTATAATTAGGGCTTGTAAATAGGCCCAAAATTCATAAATTCCTTTTCTAGGAGCTCAAACCAGGGTAAAAGACTTCCTTTGCTCATCTTTTAATCCTTTATGATCTCCTTCCTTCCCTTATGTACGTGAACGAAACTCTAATAACCTGTTAAGAAATATAGGGTAGCATAGTTAGGGATTCTTGTTAAATTAATTTCTCTTTTACTTGAAAAATTATTGGGATTATTTCTTATTTATTCTTCTCTGATATTATATGTTTATCATCAATACAATTCCCAAAAAATTCAAAGAAAACAAGATAACACAAGCTGTAGACACTCAACCAGGGAAAAACCCCTAAGGAGGGGAAAACCTAGTCAAACACTTCCATAGTAGAATCAAAATCAAATTGAGACATCCTATACCCTGTGACATAGACATCCTTTCAGCTATATTATTCTTCTTCCAAAATTATTCTTCAAGAACAAGGGTTTCTAACCTTTCTGTCATCCTTTATTTTCAACTCCTACAGTCATAGAAACTTCAGTCCTGCAATACCTTGAATATACTTTGGCATTGTTCCTTTATTTATATTTATAGGGTTTATCTTTGTTATTTATTATACGAACTTACTTATTCAAAATAATTGTAGATTGAATGGTGTATTATTCAAGGTCAAATGCCTCTTTATATATATAGTCTTCATAAGGTTGACGTGTCCCTTCATGAGGCCGACTAGACAACTGCTTGAGGCCGACTTCTTTTTTTTAGGCTGACTTGATGGTAAAGGGGTTAACATGACTAAAATAAATTTATTTCTTTGATATAGTGAACCCAAGAAGGGTCTTATACATAATTCCATTGAATTTTGACATAAGACACAAACCCTAGAGCATAGAGTGGGTGCTTTTGACCTATTGACTATTGACCCAAGCATGAAACCCATGCTTTAATAATTCAATTTCTTTTTAGAATAAAATTTCCTTTTTCTTTCTAAATACATTACATAATGACTCAAGTACAATTATGAAGACCAACACTAGTTACATTATTCAAAAACTATAAAATTATACAACTGCTTATGACTACCTATCCTCCTATCTAAAGTACTTAGTGGAGTTTCACTTCTCAATTAATTCTCATTTGCCTGCCTAATTATTTGCTTAGACATGTTTCCTTCTACAACATCAATCCTTAGTTCATGCCTTCAAATGTTGAAAAGTGTAACTAGGTTCAGTCTTCACAATGGCTAGTGTAATCATGATTTTATGTACTCGATGAAAAGAGAAAAATAATAATAATTATTATTATTTTATAACATGGGTTCCATGCTCAAAATTATTTAATTTGTAGGTAAAACACCCATTGAGTGCTTATAGGTTTTTTAATTGAGTTAAATAAGTCAATTGAGTCATTTCAATATGTATAAGACCCATGTGGACATCATGTATCAAGTCAAATAAATTTTATGTAAGTCAAAAGTGTCATAAAAGACCCTCCAAGGCCTTGTCAACATGCAGTCAAAAAGTCAGCATTCAAGGAGGAACAAGTCGGCCTCATGATGATAATTCAACTCCTAGGGAAGCATATATATATCAGGAAGTTGACCAGATTTGAGATCATCCATCAAGCTCACAAGAAGTTTGAACAAGGAAAGAAAAGGAGACTTAGAACCAACAAAGAAAAATAATATTCCAAGGAAGAAGAATCAAAATATTTAAGGTCAGTTTTTTTGGCAAAATCACTCACACGTGTGAAGAAGGGTTAGGGCATCAATCTGTTGGAGGAAAGCTGAATTGTAGACCTACTTAAAGAAGTTGAAATCTGGAACCTAAGGATCATGTAAGGTAATCGATTTATTGAAGAAGAAGCAACTCACTAAGCGAAGAAGAAATAAGGATTATTTTACCATATCTCAGTCACACGTGTGGCCTAGGGTTTTTGAAGTAAAGCCAAGTTGTAGTTCTGGAATATTGGTCAAAGGAGAAGTTATATATGTTATGAGGCAAGTTTGACTTGAGTTGAATGAAGTTCATCAAGAAGCAGTTTGAATTTGTCTTGGAGGGGTCTTTTTCAAGGGTCATAGGTCTTGGAATTCTTCATCTGAACATTCTATAGGAAGAGAATAATTCTTGTGGATTTCCTCTAAAGAGGAGAGGTTTTCGCCTTGGCTAGCAACCTACATTTTGTGTCCTATTATCTCATTGTTCTTCATTGTTTATTAGTTGTTTGATGATTAAAGAACACTATAATAATAAATTAAAGAAGATCTAACTACAAATATATCAAGTTAAGTAAAAGTACATAACAATCCATTATCAAAGCAAAATAAATCACCTAATATAGCTGCCCCTATATTTCTCAACATGGTATCAAAGCTAAGGTTACTACAGCAAGCCTTAAGGGTTACTACAACAAGAAGAAGAGGCAGCTTGAAAATCATCCAATTCAAGAAATAGTCATAAGGGCCAAGCACAGGGATATCATCAAATATTCAAGAGCGTCAAGGAGGAGTACCCATCACATCACAAGGACACATCATCACAACTTGTGGCAGAAGAAGAAGACCTCAAATACCCTACCTCCATTGAAGAAGGACTCAACTCTTGAAGTTTCCACATTCTACATATCTACATCCAAAGTAAGAAAGAAGAAGCATTTCCATCATCATCAAATAAATCAAGGGAATATCCCTCCCATTGAAGAAAGGATCTCATCTCAAGCATATCATCTAGAAAAGAAGTTTTATCATCCTTGAATAAATAACACATCACCAAGGAAGCAATCATCAAGAAATATTCAATTTTCAACATCATCAAAAAGACATCAAGTTGAAGACATCATCAAGGAGCATCTTCACTTGACAAGTAAGTATTCTATATTTCTATGTCTCAAACCTCAAACCAAATGACTTCATTTTGAAAGGAGAATAATAAATTGGTTGGGACCTCAAATTTCCTTGCATGGAAGAAGAAAATTGATTTAATTCTCATGGAGGATGAAATGATTGAATATGTGAAGGGCTCCATCACCAAACCATATCAAGAGCAAGCTCAAGCACTATCAAAGTACATGAAAGGAGAAATAAGAGCACAAAGGATCCTGATAGAATCAACCAAGGATTATCTCATCACTTATGTTGCAAAGTTGAAGACAATGAATGACATCTATGATAAATTGGTGGAGTTGTTTTCTGTGATCATTACATGCGAAATCGTATCTTTGAGAACTGAATTATACAAGATGAAAATATCCAGGGAAGAAGGGATAGCTTCATATTTCATGAAGGTATCTCAAATCAAAGACCAACTACAAGAGTTAGGAAAATTAATGTTTGGTCGTGAGATGACCACCATTGTTCTCAATGCATTAGTTCATATGGGGAAACTTTGTGTCAAGCACCTATGGGAAGAAGGAAACCACTCCTTTTAGTGATTTGAGGTTTGATATGCAAAATTGAAGAATCTAGATTAAAGGCGAAAAATGATGTTGGGTCAAATGAAAAATACAACATATGCAACATCAACAAGGAAGAAAGGAAAATTTGAGCCTCGAAAGAAATTTCACAAGAAAATTGATATGAGAAAGAGCCAATGTTATGAGTGTAATGAATATGTGCATTTCAAAAGGAATTGTCATAAACTCAAGAAGGAAAACAAGAAGAGAAAGGAGAGAAATGAAGCCCCTATCACTGAAGAAGTACAGAACCTGAAAAGAAGAAGAAAAAGAAATCCACTATTAGAAGGTCTCTCACAGACTTAATATACTTTCAAGTACATTGAAGTTAACAATAATGATGGAAATCATCACATGTATGATAGGATGTTGAGATATAAATGACATCATCATGGATGCATGGAAGGATAGCTGAAGTAGAAGTATACATAATTGAATCAGTCATCATGATACAAAGGAAGTAGCTCATGACTTATTCATTGGTAGCATATAAGGACAACCGAACTAGTTGTATATATGGTTGGAGGAAGTCATCTAGAAAAATAAGAGATCATCATATGATCATCATTAGAAAGAAGCATTTCATAAATGAGGATTATCAAGATCCTCCATTGGAATCTTCATTAGAAGATTCACGTCCATTTAGAAGAAACACATGTCTCTCTGATAGTCTATATTCCACCTTGTGTAGGAGCCACTAGTTAAGAAGGTATGATGGTAGAAGGAATGCAACATTTCAAGTTTGTTGAAGTACTCTCGTCTTCAAGCAAGAAAAGGAATATGTTGGAAATAAGTCTAGATGACTACATAAATTAAGAGGTATATATATTAGATAGATAGATTCATGTCACATAATTGCAGATCAAATGGTTGAATGCTCTATCTCATGAGCATGATAAAAGAAGAAGAAACTATTCCATTAGAATGATGCATGATGTTAGAAAATAATTAACGGAGCAATGAAACACATACAATATTGTGGAAACAAAAACAAAGAAATGCATAAAACAAGAGAGACATAGATATACGTGGTACACCCAATTTGGGCTATGCCCACGAAAAAACATCCAGTACTTTATTTTATATTATTTAGCAAAATGTGTTAAGAAACTAGCTCCAAAAATAGAATAAAAGAGAGATCGACGCCTTATAAATCAACCACTTCGAGGGGGCAACCTCCAATACATAACATAAATGAATAATTCTTCGATGATACAAATGACCAAAACCTCCTTCTATATATAGGATTCCATGGGGCCACAATATAATCCTAGCCAACCTAACAATAATAGTGTAAGGGCACAATAATAACAATATTGGGGTTACAGGGGTATAACAATAACAATAAGGGGGTTACACTAACAACAATAAGGGACTATACTTGTAATATAGGGACCTAACATGCCCCTCTCCTTCAAAAAATTCTTGTCCTCAACGCTTGAGTAGCTATGGATGCTTCTGTATAAAATTCTCATCCTCCCATGTAGAATCTTCAGTGGGTAAGTTCTTCCATTTCATGAGATTCTCTAAAATTGATCGATTTCCTAGCTGTCAAGTTCTTGTTTTCGTGATTGCTTCAAGTTCCAATATGATTTTTCCTTCCTCATCAAGTTTTGGCAATATTGTTTGAATTGGAATTATGTCCCCTATAAACTTCTTTAAGCATGAAACATGGAAAACTGGATGCACTCGCGAAGAAGTAGGAAGCTCCAATTTGTATGCCATAGTTCCAATCTTTTGCAACACCTTGTAAGGACCATAGTACTTTGGTGATAATTTATTATCATTATTAGCTTTCTTGAGGGACATTTGTTTGTATGGTTGTAGCCATAAAAATACCCAGTATCCTACATCAAAAATTCTCTCGCTGTGATGTTGATCTGCCTGTTGTTTCATTCGATTTGTGCCAAATTTAGGTTATCCTTTAAGAGTTGGAGAAATTCTTGTTGATGCTCGATGTGATCTTCCACTGCTTGAACCTTAGAATTTTCTCTTAAAGAAGATGTGATGGACGGTGGATGATATCCATAAAGTTCCATAAATGGGGTCATTTTTGCTGCAGTATGGAAGGAAGTGTTATACCACCATTAAACGAGAGGTAACCACTTGACCCATTGTGTTTTCTTATCAGATACGAAACAACGAAGATATCCTTCCAAACATTTATTCACTATCTCAGTTTTACCATCGGATTGAGGATGAGAAGATGAGCTATGAGCTAGTTGAGTACCCAAACAAGAAAATAATTCCGTCCAAAAATTTCCAGTAAAAATGGGATCTCTGCCACTTACAATAATCTTTGGGTTTCCATGTAGCTTTTGAATTGTTTCCATAAATGAAGTAGCAACTGTACTTGCTTTAAATGGATGAGATAATGCACAAAAGTGTGCATACTTGGTAAGTCTATGAACTACCACCATGATGACACTCTTTCCTTCAGACTTCGGTAAAACTGTGATAAAATCCATTGAAATCTCCTCCCAATGTTGACTTGGAATGGATAAAGGTTGTAGAAGACCTGGGGTCTTAATTGTCTCAACTTTAATTTGCTGGAAAACCAAACATTCCACCACAAACTTTTGAATATCAGATTTAAGGCCATCCCAAAAAAATTCTTTCTTCACGCTGTGGTAAGTTTTTAAAAATCCTAAGTGTCCCCCTAAAGGAGAAGTGTGCAATTCCAAAATAATATTTTGTTTTAGTTGGAGATTCTTGCAAATATATAAGCGATTTTTGTACCATAAGAAATCATTTTTCCAACTAAATGTATCAGATGTACTAGGATCTTGCTAAAAATTTTGAATGAGTGTCCACACTTCTTCATCCTTCTTCCATTCATCCCTTGCTTCGGTTATCCAATCTTGTTGGATAATAGAAATGGAAAAAAGCAATGCTTCCACCTCTTCATCCTTTCTTGAGAGTGCATCTGCAACAACATTTGGCTTCCCTTTTTTGTAGATGATTTCAAAGTCATAACCCAACATCTTTGTGACCCATTTTTTATGCTTTTCTAAAGATAGTATTTGTTCCAAAAAGTGTTTAAGACTATCATGATCAGTTTTTACCTTGAAGTGTCTTCCCATTAGGTAAGGTCGTCATTTCTTTAGTGCATGTAGTATTGCCAACATTTCCTTCTCATAAATATCTTTTTGTAAATACTTTCCTTTGATTGGACGACTTTCAAAAGCAATGGGTCTTCCTTCTTGCATTAAAACAACACCAATTCCATTTCTTGAGGCATCACATTCCACAATAAATGTTTTTGTGAAGTCTGGCATAACTAAGACTGGTGCTACGCACATTGCCTCTTTAAGATGTTCAAAGGCCTTAGTTGCTTCAGGAATCCATGAAATTTCATCTTTCTTCAATAATGTTGTTAGAGGTGCTGTAATTATCCCATAATTCCTAACATACTTGTGATAGTACCCTTTTAACCCGAGAAATCCTCGCAACTGCTTTATGGTTGTGGGGATTGTTGGGAAAAATACTGAGAGGGGGGGTGAATCAGTATTTAGAGCTGAAAATAAACTTTTTACTTTTTCTTTCTCTTAAAAACCATACGCTACTTTACTGAACCCAACATGCATATACACGCGGATATCCTTAAGAGAACTTGCATATGTCCAGAGATCTTATTATGCATTTAATTCTTTACTTAGATTATTGCATCATTCATTCATCAGATGTTTAGTAAGCAGTAAGCATGTGCAGTAATATCAGAATAAACCATCACACATAAGCAACACACAAGAACATCAGTATTTAAGGTGGAAACTCAGTTCGGGAGAAAACCACCGCTGTTGTCGTCTCTGTCTTCAATATTTATTATAAAGAAAACTTCTTACAATTTTGTACTGGCGCAAAATCATACCAACACGCAGGCACCCACCTGCAAAAGGTTGCAACCTTCTCTCGTTCTCCAGCCTCTACTGGAAGGGAGCTCCAACCCCCTGATCTCGTTTACCAGCCTCTCCTGGAAGGGAGCTACGACCCCTTGAAGTTAGCACCAGCTTCTATTGGCAGAAAGCTTCCACTTTCATACTGAAGGCTTCAACCCTCAGATCCACTGCAGACCATGTTTCATCAATTTTCATACTGGATCAAAACAGCTTCAATACAACCCCCTTAACATCAACAACCATACTTTACCCAAAACTTCAATCAGAACAACAATACCACTATAACCAGAATATCATAAATAACCCAGACTTCAGAGTAGATAATCAGATACACATTCAACCTTGAACAACCATTAATTCAGATAGCATACATTGTTTTTCTTTATGTAACCCGCGTATATACGCGCCTTTCTTCACACCAACCTGCGTATGCTTCAGTGCATGCTAGTTTTATATTCTTGAAATAATATGCGACTTTTCTTCACAGTTTCCGCGTATGCACGCGCTTTCCTTTTCACCAACTAGCATATTCTTCTGTGTATGCTTTCTTTCAGAATTAGTTCAGACTCATATTCAGATCTGAAATCAGATTTCTATTCAGACAATCTATCAACCATGCAGAACTGTTTAGACAGTCATTCTTCCCTCATCAATTCATTCATTGAATCATCAACCAATCAACCAACAACTTGATCTTTAATCAACATAATCAGCAGCATAATCAACATTCAAACAACCCAGATCTGTATGAATACATCCTTGAAAGATAGCAGTAAAACAACAAAACAGATCAAACATTTCATTCCACACACTTCAGCAAAACCCTAGATTCCATACGCGCTTTTACTTCACTAAACCTGCATATATACGCACTTTTCTGCACACTAACCTGCGTATACTTCTGTGTATATTATTCTTCAAAAAACTCTAACTTCCATATGCGCTTTACATGAAGCGAACCTGCGTATATACGCGCTTAAACTGAGACAAACTAGCATATAGATCTGAAAAAGATAAACTTTGCAGAACAGACCAGATCTATAAACTTACCCAGATTTCTTCAATTTCTTCATTAGACTTGTGCCAGATCGTCATCATTTCTTTTGCAGATCATCCTAGAGATTCATCATTTCTAGATCTAGAGATCTTGAACCTTCATCATATCCATACGTGCATCATAGATTTAGATCTATCAGAGTTCAACCATGCAGATATCTCTTAAAGAGATTTATTTATTAACAACCCTTGCACATGCACACTGTTGCACTATGATCTTCTTCTCCTTATATAGATTTAGCCTTTGTCAATACCATGAGTCAAAACCACTCAACTGCTAATGGTATTCTTGGACGGGATCAAATAGATAATCCAGCGCTCAATACAGTGGGCCAATACCATGGTAATGTCCCCTGGTTTTATAAATTTAGAGCGCAAATAGGCATACGCTACTTGGTACGTACTTTTCCGCGTACATACGCTACTTTGCCTTTACAAACCCGCGTATTCTTTGTGACATATCTAATTCATCATTACTCTGGCACTTATTGGAATTTATTTCTTTGTTAATTCTGAACTGCTCTATAGATACATCAGATTTACATTATTAACAAATAGGTTGCTTATCCAAAGACAACTCATCAAGTCAGTTTCCATCCATCAAGTAGGTTGCCATCAAGGACAACACATTGCATCATACAGCCAACACTTTCCATTCCTTAATGGCTTTAATTTTATTAGGGTCTACCTTAACACCCTCGTGAGATACAATATGACCCAGATATCCCACCTCTTGTACTCCAAAGAAACATTTGGATGTTTTTTCATATAATTTTTTCTCCTCCAATATTTTGAGCACCCTATCAACATGTTGAACATGATCCTTCCAATACCTGCTATAGATTAGTATGTCATCAAAAAATACTAGCAAAAATTTTCTAAGGAAGGATCTGAAAATGGAATTCATCAACCCTTGTAATGTAGAAGGTGCATTGGTAAGCCAAAAGGCATGACCAAAAATTCATAATGACCCTCATGAATTCGAAATGTTGTTTTCAGAATATCTTTAGTCTTCATTCTAATTTGATGATATCCTGAATGAAGATCCAACTTGGTAAAATAAATTGCTCCAAGTAATTCATCCAATAATTCATAAATCACAGGAATGCGAAATTTATCTTTAATAGTGAACTTATTGATCTCCCTATAATCCAGACACATGCGCCATGATCCATCCTTCTTGTGCACCAATACTACTAGAGCAGAGAAAGAACTTTGACTAGGTTGAATTATACTAGCCTCTAACATTTCTGCAATCATACATTCAATTTCACTCTTTTGGACATAAGGATATCAGTAAGGCTTGATGTTTGGAGGAACACTTCTTGGAATCAAATGAATAGCATGATCATGATCACAAATAGGTGGGAGTCCTTTGAGAGTTTCAAACACCTTGGAATGATTGTCTAAGACTTTTTGGAGATATGGAGAAATACATGATTTTGATGTTGGAACTTCTAGTGAGCATAATTGTGCAATTACGGCTCGTTGTTCTTTCTTCAGAAGCTTTTTCATGACATTAAGCTTATTATCTTTCTTGGCTTCACTGCGATACCCCGTAATTCGATTTCCTTTCTTTCCGAAAAAAAATTCAAGAAAATTTCTTGAAAATTAAAAGCTACCGTCCTCAAAGATTGTAACCATTGTACTCATAGTACAACATCAACACCTCCAATTGGAATGGAAAGCATTGGAATATTCAATACATATTCCCCCATGGTTAGCTTGATATTATGGCATTTTCCAGAGAAATTTATAGTTCCTCCATTTTCAACCATCACTTGACATTCTGGTGTTGGGTATAGGAAACAATTCAATTCCTTCGCTACCTTACAATGAATAAAATTATGGGTACTACCTGAATCAATCAACACTATTACCTTTTTCTTCTTGATATGTCCTTCTATCTTGAGGGTTTGAGGAGTGGTAATTCCTGCCAATGCATTACACGATATGGTCACAATAATTTCTTCTTCTTCTTCTAGGGTTGGTTCCTGGTGTATATCCTTTTCTTTTGAAGTTTCTTGTTAATTTTCTTCCTCCTCTTCACAATCCATGTAAAATAATTTCTTCTCAAAGACACTTATGACCTTTAGTGTATTTTATATCACAATTGTAGCAAAGCCCTTTTGCTCTTTTTTCTTCCAATTGTTGTGGTGTCAACCTCAGAGGTTTGTGGAAGTCTAGGAGTAGCAACACTTCCATCTTTATAGATGTAAGTGGTAGGCTTCCTTGTCGTCATACTTTTACATTCAATTTTTCTTTCCAGCTTGAATGCCTTATGTAATGAATCAGCTTCCCAAATGTGAACTTCATGTTGGATTTTATCCTTTAAAGTCCCTATGAAGACATCAATTCTGTGTTCCTCTGGAATATCAGTTACCCTTATATTCAATTTTTTGAAGTCCTCAATATGCTCCGCCACTGAACCCTTTTGTTTGAGATTTATCAATTGGCTAAAGAAGGTGTTGCTCTTTGTATCCTCATAATGTTCTATCATCTATTCCATAAAAATTAACCAAGTGACAATTTTTTTACGGGAGAAAATCCATTGATACCATACAAATGTATTTTTTTCTAAATGTAAAGTTTCAATGTGTACCTTTTGTGTGTTTTTCACATTATTGAGATCAAAATATTGCTCCATCTCTAGTATCCATGTTACGGGATCCTTGCCATCAAAATTCCTCATATCCATCTTTGGAATATGGTGGTTCTTTAATCCAAAATTAGCATTTATGAAATCACGATTAACATTTATTTTTTTTCTCATCATGAGTTTCCTCTACTATCTTTTCACCATTAGAAATCATTTCTTGTATCAAATTTGACAAACCTTCCCATGTCTTCTTTTATATCATTCTTCATGTCTTCCATGTTTTCTTTCGCTTTTTCATCGATCTTAGCTTCCATGTCATCCATCTTAGATTCCATTCCAAACCTTCCATGCCATCCATCTTAGCTTCCATGTCATTCTTTAAACCATCCATCTTAGCTTCCACGCCTTTCTTCAAACCATCCATATTAGCTTCCACGCCTTTCTTCAAACCATCCATGTTAGCTTCCATGCCTTTACTCAAAACTTCCATTTCATTTTTCGTTGCTCTTTGCAAGAGAAAAATTTGGTGCACTTGGTCTTGTAATTTTGATATATCAGGTTGCACTTCTTCCTCTTCATGATTCATAGTATAGCCTTCTGAGGGCTTGATGGGTGTTAAACTATTTTTAGGGGAAATTTTAGAACCCAATACCGATATCTATGCTTCAGTATGCCTTTGGAATCACTTCAAACTGATTTTTCACACAAGACTTATGCAATTTGAAAAAAAATACACACTTTTTTCTTGCTTTTGAGGAGCTTGATATTGAAACTGAATTATATATGTGATTTCAGATCTTCAATATCTGAAATTCAGCCCTAAATTAGACCTCTAAATCTTCTTTCGAATGAAACAGGTTTTACCTAATTTGGATTTTTCAAGACAAAGTTATGCCCAATCTCCCACAATGACCTAATTATTGACTGGTTCAGTAGAGTTAACTTGTATGACATGCAACGTGTCACTGTTTCTTCCTTTGGCTCTGAAATTGATACATAGGAAACTAAACTCTGTGTAATTTTGGCCACTATTTATAAAATCCCAATCCGATGCTTAGAGAGAGAGTTATGATGATTTTCCCTCAATCACCTCTTTGATATGAAAGTCGAGAGTCTGAAAAAACCATAACTTCCACAGATTATATCTCCCAAAATATTGCGAAGCTAGATAAGAAAATTGTACAGGAAGTTCCTTGGGATTTCTGATTCACTCTGTGTACCCCCCTTATGAATCTTTGTAGAAAAAAAGTTATAGCGTAAATTCCATGATGACCTGTTTAGGTGAAATTCAGGATCTTGAAAAAACCCTAACTTCCACAGATCATATCTACAAAAATATTGCGAACCAAGATCTAAAATTTTTACATGACCTTCCTCAGACTTTCGGCTTCACTCTATAAAAATTTCAGCTTTTGAACCTTCGTGGAAAAAAAGTTATAGCGAAAATTCCATGATGACCTGCTTGGAGCAGCAAAACCCTAGAATCTAAAGCTCTGATACCAAATGTTATGAAACTAGCTCCTAGAATAGAAGAAAAGAGAGATAAAAACCTTAGAAATAAGCCACTTCGAGGGGGAAACCTCCTTTACATTACATATGAATAATTCTTAATGATACAATGAATGAAACCCTCTATATATAGGAGTCTATAGGCTACAACACAATTCTGGCTGCACTAATAATAATAATGTAGGCACACAATAACAGCAGCGCTAGTTTGAATAACAATAACAATATAGTTACCACCAACAACAATAAGGGACTATACTAGTAAATTAAGGAAATCTAAACAAATGAAGAACACAATGCACATCCCTATGGAAATAACTAGAATAAACAGAATATGCCAAAGCAGAGCAAGAAATATAACAACAAACCTGTATTCATCATCATGGACACACATAGAATAACTGTAGAACCTAAGAGCTATTTTGATACTGTATACATAGAGAGGAGTACAAGAAACCGTAGTAAGTGCACCTATCCTTGCTCAAGGCAAGTGAAGAATCCCTTCGTAAAATAGAAATGGCTACCGCGTAACCGCATCCCGCCGGAAGAAACTCGGCTAGTCGATCCCCTTGCCGGAATGAGCTAAAAATCTCCAGATCACCTATACTCGCTGCTCCGGACAAAACCCAGAAACCGTGAAGCAAATGGACCACCTCCGAAAATCGCCCCCAGAAACCCTCCTCCTACAAAAACGCTGTGCCTTCAGGAACAGCTCAGAAGCTCAAGAAATATGCTGGCAAAAGGGCCGGATCTACCCACAAATCCTCCAGATGAGATGACCAACTCCTCAAGGCTGAAAACACTGAAAAATGCTGCCAGAACCCCACATAAAGACCCTACTCATCAGATCTGCGTCCTCCCTGACTGGATCTGCGTCCTCCCTGACTGGATCTGCGTCCTCTCTGCCCAGATCTGCTGGATCTGAGTCATACAAGGCTGGATCTGCTACTATCTCTCCAGATCTGCGTCCCACAAGGCTAGATCTGCTGCTAGCTCTTCAGATCTATGCTAGATCCGCCAATATCTCCTCAGATCTGCAACCTCAAAGGCAAGATCTGATGTTATCTCTTCAGATCTAGGCTGGATCTGCCAATATCTCCTCAGATCTGCAATCTCCCAAGCTGGATCTAGTGCTACCCCTCCAGATCTGCAACCTACAGAACCAAATCTGCAAATATCTGCTCAGATCTACAATCTCCAAGGCTGGATCTATCACCGTGCCTTCAGATCTGCGTCCTTCCTCTTCCTACTGGAACAACGTCCTCACTCCAAACTGATCTGCGTCCTTCCTGTTGCTGAAACTGCGTTTTTCCTGCTAGATCTGCGCAGCCACTAGAGGGCTTCTTCCTCTCCGACTCTCCACCTGAAACTGTTACTGAAACTGAAAGATAGAACTCAGAAATTAACCTTACTAGGGCGGGCACTCGAAGTCCCCCGAAGCTAAGGGTGAAACCAGAAATAACCTTACCAGGGCAGGCACTCGAAGTCCCCCGACGCTAAGGGTGAGATCTCCGACCGGAGACACTCGTGCACTAAACAGTGCTGCAGACCGACTAAACAACCGGCGTGCTGAAGCAGACAAAAGTCTAGCTCTCAATATCAATATCAAAATATGCATGCCCAAATGAGGTGAGAACCCCTCCTTTTATAATGCTAAACTCCCTCCAAAACCTTAACTGCGTCCTTCACCTTGCAGTTACCCTTGGGTCAGCGTGAGGCCTCCCATCATATACGTGTGGACCCCCAAGGCCCCCTCTTTAAGTTATAACGTTAATCAACTAGGAAACCACTTTATTTTATAAAGTGAGGTGACTAAAGTGAGGTGACCCCTCTTATTTCTCACTTTATTTATTATTTCTAACTAAAGCGGCAAAATTAAACAAAAATGAAATATTCCAATTAGCAAGGCTAATTGGGAATATTACAATCTCCCCCGGCAAAACGTTGCTTGTCCTCAAGCAACTGAAGTGATGGATGCTGTAAAGTCTGCTCGCTCTCCCAAGTGGCATCCTCATCCGGCAAAAATTGCTTGTTCTCAAGCAATGCTTGAACAAGCCTACTCTCTAGCTGATGCTCCCCGCCGATACTGCAAAATGTGCCTGGGTCCCACTGAAACCTCTCTGTCTCCTGCATCACCCCGATATGAAGGGATATCTCAATGCCAGGATCCCAAACTGGCCTCTCATGGTACCAGCCAATCAATAGTCCTCCCGGATCCCATCGCCACTGTGGCCAATAATAGCCCAAGTCCCATGGCTCGGACTGCTCACTGCCTCTGGCTATGACTGAAGACCATGACCGCTGCTGCTCTGCATCTATGACTGTGTAAGCTGGCCCATCAACCGTGAACCAACTCGTCTCCTCTCTCCAATCAAGGCATGGAGTCGGAAATATAATGAGGAATATCTCCCTCCTGTGGATCCTCCATCTCCAAGCAATCATCCAGACAAAATGAGCCACCCCCCAACAAGGCAACTCCTGAAAATCTCCTTCCACCTCAAGCTCTGGTAATGAAGGTGGGCTGAAAATATGAACTTGGCAAGCATCATAGCTTACCTCGTGATGTCCTTCTCTCCACTCATGACAAGTGTAGAGTGTAGGCTGATCTTGGCCTGCAAAATCATTGTCCCCCAATGGCAAAGTGAAAAACAATCCTCCATAGAAGGTTCCTCCATCAAGGAAGAACAAGCTGGCCCAAAACAAACCATAGTGCAGTCTCATCCACTGCGACCTCAGAAAATCACATGGCAAGCAATGTACAAGATCCAACACATCTACTAATGGATAGCAAATGGCTGAATATGACAACAACATAGGTCCAAACACTTGCCCATGGATGTACAATGGATGAATATCTATCTCATGGCCCACATCAAAAGAGAACGCATACATAGTAGTGGTGGCCATGCCTCCTCCCATGCTCCCATTAGAACATGTAGTGCAGAAAATACTCAAAGGCACATTCAGCTCATGTGTCTCTCTCATAATCAAGCCTCCCATACAAATCTGACCATGTGCTGGAAGTAAGATGGCACATGGATCCATAAATGAGTCCTCCATAGTGTTTTGGCATGTTATGAAGAAGAATGAACCATGTGCTGCAAGAAGATAATCCTCCTCATGCTTGGAAACCCAAGTCAAGAAGAATATGCCATAGATGTCTCTATCATCATTACCTCCTCTTTGTGCAACAACTATGTAGTGATCCTGGGACCTATGGGTTATAGATCCACCATATCTCTGCTGCGCACACTCCATCCATAATGTTCTGCTCCAAGGTGACAACGCTGGGGGCTCATGCAAATAAGCTCCTGTCAATACAAGACTCTGTTCTCTGACATGCTCCCTGTCAGAGACTCCTCTAATACTGCTGCAACAAGTGTGGAGTACTCCCCAAGATGGAAGTGCTTCCTTGTCATCATCAAAGATCAAGGAGATAGTGCCATCCCCTCTTCCTGCAACATCATGCAAGGTGTGAGAGCAAATCTGCCCTTGCTCTCCCAGAAACAAACCAAGCAACCAAACAATTTGCTGCCTCCCCATACTTCCATCATACAACTCATGTGATGAAGACATAATGAGTATCATAGAAACATCATGCATACATACTCCATGCTGCTCAATGATGCAAGTATCCAGCCATCTTTCCTCCACCCTCCGACTCTTAGGAAGAGTGTTTGCCAAGAGATGGCCAAACTCTTTCAAGAGTAACCAGCGCAGCCAAGCCTCCTGCTGTCTGGTAAAACAGATCTGCAAGTAGCCTCCTAGCTCCTTGCTCATCATCCCCATCCACTCGATCACTTGTGGATGTCTCCTTCTCCTCATCCTGGTACTCCTCCCATGAGGGCTATCATCCCCCCAAATCAAATTTCTGATTTTGCACTTCATGGGATTTTGGAATATAAACTTCTCAAGGATCAATGAGACCCTGTCAAGACTCAAATAGGTGGTAGGCAAAAACCTCCCATCATGATGTGTATGGCTCAAGGGATGTCCAACACAAGCATGAGAGACGTTATCCATCCGAAGATGTCCTCCATCGTCTATCTGCTCTTGTGAGAAGGGAACCAAATCATTGTGTTCCATAGCCCGCTCCACCGAGTACCAACTCAAAATCTCTCTCCATCCAATCTCAACATATGGATGCTGTACCCTGTACAACTCTGATCGTCTCATACCGTTATCCAAGTCAACATATGAGATCTGACTAGGTAGCTCTGCCTCTCTATCTCCAACGGGAAGAGATGACTCAACAGCACCACCAGTCCCATCCATGCATACCCGAAGGGGAATGATCTGACGCTCCAATGTGCCCTCTGGTTGTACCATCAGGGAATCCAGCTGTTCCCCAATGTGGACCAACTTGGCCGCTGACTTGGCACAAGTCGCTCTCATACCCTCCAGCTCCTGGTCCTGCAACAAAATGGTCTCCCGTACCGACGCGGCCTTCTCCCTCAAAGCTCGAAGGTCCGTCCGAAGCCGATGATACCGCTGTCTGCGACCATCATCCAATGCCTCTGTGTCTCCTAGTGCCTCATCGATAGTAGATATATCTCCTGATACCTCACCCATCTGTCGTGTGCTGCTACCACCCGAAGACTCGGACATGGCTCCAGTCATCACCTCAGTGGATGGCTCATCGGGGTAGGCTCTACCTCCTCCACTACGAAATCAACCGGCACGGTCAAGGTAGTCTCTAATGATGGTGAGTCCTGTGTCTCACTAGGTGTAACCTCAGACTCTCTGCAGCCCTGTGTTCCCTCATCCTCTTCTCCACTGCTCTCGGAGAAGACCTCAATGAAGTGTGCCTTCCCTGCCGTACACCTGTGTCCTCGTGCCCATGGCTCCCGGCAAGTGAAGCACACCCGCTTCCTCCTCAGCTCTCTCCTGGTCTCATCATCAAACTGCCCTTGTCCAGGATTCGCCTTGGGAGGCGGAGTCCTCGTGTCCTTACCCTTAGGCTGAAAGGCCTGTCTCTGGGGATAAGGTGTCCGAGTCCTGGGTAAGACATCCTGTAAGTCCCGAATCCTGCTGATGGCATCCTGAAGGGTAGCCGGTCTGTTCGACAGGACTAGGCTACGAAGTGGCTCTGACAGCCCTTCCACAAACAAGCCAACCATCCGAGATGCAGATAAATCAGGGACCATCACCGAAATCCTCAAGAAGTCTGAAATGTATGTCTCTGCACTCCCAGTCTGTTTGAGCTTGATCAGCTCACCAAAATACTGATCCGGATCCCTCCTGTCAAAGTGCTCTACCACCCTGGACCTTGCCGAACTGTTTGATGAGCCATCAAACCTGGGTAAATGAAATCCACTAGCTGCACGGTGGTCATCACGGCGGTATCCGTGCCCCTTGTGCTGGTGCTGCTCAGGGGGTTTGACACCACATCGGAACTGGATATATTGATTAAAAGGGAAAGCATCCATGAATTCCTGACCCATGCTCTGCCAATCTGCAAAAACGGCTGCATATCGAGCTGGACTCACATCTCCTGCCATACTGCCGCTTAACTTCGACCTTCGATTTACCCACTGAAAACTACTCGGAAAATTCTAGGAATTTGGGAAGGTGATCCTTGTTCAAAACCCAGAAAAACCCAGAAAACGTTTTTCCTAATTCCAAAATTCAAAATTTGACCCTTTTTATTTTGGCCCTTTTTCCAACTGCGTTTCTGGAATTGCAACTGCTATTGCTCTGTATGACCTCTTTTCTGATGTCATAGACCACAGGCTGAGCCAGAATTATGCTTTGATACCACTGTAATATCCCCAAAGGGGAAATAACCAGTAATAAACAGAAATATGCCAAGCAGATAAAGAAAATATAACGCTGAACCAGATCACTGAATCATGACACATAGAATACCAGAAACTGAGCCATTTTATTAATCAGAAAGTACATAGAGAGGAGTACAAGTAAATCAGAGTAAGTGCACCTATCCTTGCTCAAGGCAAGTGAAGAATCCTCTCAGAAAATAGGAAATGGCTACTACAGAAACTGCATCCCAGCTGCTGGAAGAAACTGAAGCTAGGGGCTGATCCCCTTGCCGGAATGAGCTAAAAATCTACAGATCACCTATACTCGCTGCTCCGGACAAAACCCAGAAACCGTGAAGCAAATGGACCACCTCCGAAAATCGCCCCCAGAAACCCCCCTCCTACAAAAACGCCGTGCCTTCAGGAACAGCTCAGAAGCTCAAGAAATATGCTGGCAAAAGGGCTGGATCTACCCACAAATTCTCCAGATGAGATGACCAACTCCTCAAGGCTGAAAACACTGAAAAATGCTGCCAGAACCCCACATAAAGACCCTACTCATCAGATCTGCGTCCTCCCTGACTGGATCTGCGTCCTCTCTGCCCAGATCTGCTGGATCTGAGTCATACAAGGCTGGATCTGCTACTATCTCTCCAGATCTGCGTCCCACAAGGCTAGATCTGCTGCTAGCTCTTCAGATCTATGCTAGATCTGCCAATATCTCCTCAGATCTGCAACCTCAAAGGCTGGATCTGATGTTATCTCTTCAGATCTAGGCTGGATCTGCCAATATCTCCTCAGATCTACAATCTCCCAAGCTGGATCTAGTGCTACCCCTCCAGATCTGCAACCTACAGAACCAGATCTGCAAATATCTGCTCAGATCTACAATCTCCAAGGCTGGATCTATCACTGTACCTTCAGATCTGCGTCCTTCCTCTTCCTACTGGAACATCGTCCTCACTCCAAACTGATCTGCGTCCTTCCTGCTGCTGAAACTGCGTTTTTCCTGCTAGATCTGCGCAGCCACTAGAGGGCTTCTTCCTCTCCGACTTTCCACCTGAAACTGCTACTGAAACTGAAAGATAGAACTCAGAAATTAACCTTACTAGGGCGGGCACTCGAAGTCCCCCGAAGCTAAGGGTGAAACCAGAAATAACCTTACCAGGGCAGGCACTCGAAGTTCCCCGAGGCTAAGGGTGAGATCTCCGACCGGAGACACTCGTGCACTAAACAGTGCTGCAGACCGACTAAACAACCGGCGTGCTGAAGCAGACAAAGTCTAGCTCTCAATATCAATATCAAAATATGCATGCCCAAATGAGGTGAGAACCCCTCCTTTTATAATGCTAAACTCCCTCCAAAACCTTAACTGCGTCCTTCACCTTGCAGTTACCCTTGGGTCAGCGTGAGGCCTCCCATCATATACGTGTGGACCCCCAAGGCTCCCTCTTTAAGTTATAACGTTAATCAACTAGGAAAACACTTTATTTTATAAAGTGAGGTGACTAAAGTGAGGTGACCCCTCTTATTTCTCACTTTATTTATTATTTCTAGCTAAAGCGGCAAAATAAAGCAAAAATGAAATATTCCAATTAGCAAAGCTAATTGGGAATATTACATACAACTTACAACCGATCCACTGTAATTTCTTCTTCGCTCTCACACAATATCCTCTCTCTTTCTCGCTCAGAATAATAGTACACAACCACAATACAATTCCTTCATATAAACTGAGGGTTTCCTTCTAGGAAAAAAACCCTAAATTAACATAACTTCTACCGTTATATCATTTACCTAATGAACGACCTAGATTGACTACAAAATTACAATATTTTACGAGGCAAATTTTCATCTATTTTTAGCTTTGGGGGCTTGCTAGCCCTCGAACTACCCAGCTCAGGGGGTTAGTCCCCCCCCCAACATCCCCCCACGTGGAGGGGTGTACAGTCTTCCTGGGGTATACACCCCGCTGAAACAAGACCTCTGAATCAGAAGATAATCAAGCTCCACACCCAACACATGAAAGCATGTAGTCAACATGCCTGAAACTCTTATACATATTGACAAGATGAAATCAACATAATATGACCTCACAAAGAATATGAGGTGGTTTGCAACTATGGTTCCCATAATGAAGGAATTATGTATAAATGATCATGAGGAAGCTATATGCGAAGAAAGGTGAAAGAAGAGTTTATGAGAAGATGCATCTGTTCGGTCTCAATCTAGTCTCCTAAATTGAGCTCATTTAATTGTCAACCAGGGTTGGTAAACTGCTGAAGTGGAGTGTACTGTATGTACCTAGGTGTTTGTTTCTTAATGCATTGTGTGTAGTGTTTTATGATGTTTTTGGTCTTTTGTGATGATTTATGATGTTTTTGATCTTTTGGTGGTTTTATGTTCACAAGGAAAATGACTAGAAAGCTAATGGAAAGAAGCTAATGATTAAGAAAAAAAGAGTGAAGCCTAATTGGTTGATGACAAATGGTAAATGCAAATGCAATACTAAAAACAGAATCAAATCTAAACTATGACTAAGCAGAAACAAAGCTTGATAATGACTTTTAAGCAAATGATTCAAAACATAAACTCAATTTGTCAAATTCTTTCATCAAAGGTGTTTGAGAGAGAGCTTGAGACATGGTCAGCTAAGCATGCAAATTCTCCTAACTAAATAGTTAAACAACTAACTTATAATGGTGCAACATTTTACCCTTGATTAGAGATTTGTTGAAGCATATTTGGAGTAAAACATTTATACCATCATAAGATCTTCTACTCTAAGACTAGTTCCTAACTCTATTCTGCAACTTAGTTTGATAACACTACACTTCACTCAAAGGTTATAGATTTTTAAAATAGTCTTTTGAGGAAATGTTTGTTTGTGAGATGATAAGGAAGTTGCAGAAGTACTTCAGGCCTTAAAATGATATTGTCTTCTGTTCATATGGTTATGAATCAATTATAGGTTTTAGAACAAGAAGAGGTTTGTAAATAATGAAGGCTGTTTTGTTAAGCTTAACAACTGAAGTAATCTAATATGCAGTGAATGACAACTGAATGTGGAGTGCAAATGCAATGAGTTAAGCTAAAACTGAACTTAAGATGTCACTAATCTAAAACAGTGCTGAACTAACAAGTCATTATCAAACTTAAAACAAAATAACTGAACATGAGTTAAGTGCAATTAAACTCCAAAGTATCCTAACTAGACTACCATGCATTATTCTATGGAATTATACAGTCTGTTTGTCCATCATGATTGGTATTTTGGAAGAGTTTCTTAGAACAATCCTAGCTGTACAATTCAGTGCAAATGCAAACATAAAGACTGAAAGCAATGAAAAACTAAGATATCATAGCTATCTCCTACCCATCATTATGATATTTTGGAAGAGCATTTTAAGAGCAAGAACAGCTATGGTACTTAGTGAAAACCATAGTTGAAAAAATCGCGATATTATCGCGATAAATTGAAATTATCGCGATTTTTATAACCGGACGATATTATCGGCGATTATTTCAAACGATAAATTGAAATTATCGTTATCGCGATTTTATCGCGATAATTTCGAGTCGACCCGAATTTATCGTGGGAGGCTTGGACAGCGGGCTTTTATGCCGGTTTTTGGGTTTTTTTTTTTCATTTTTATTTTGACAGCGTGGGGATTGAGAGCCAAGGAGGAAAGGAGAGCAGCCAAGGAGGGAAGGAGGTGATTTACACGCCCAATAGTGAAGAATCTCTTGCAAGCCAAGCGAACAAACATTGAATTTGGACCAAGTGTCTCCGGCAAAACGTTTTTCCAGGTATGGGCATCAAATTTGACCCATTTTTTTTGTTTTTCTCTTGTTCTTCCATGGGTTTCTATTACCCATGTATTTTTCATCATTTGTGATTGCATTTGGTTGTGTTTTTTTGTTTTTTTTTGTTTTATTGAGAGGAGAGGGTTTATTTTGGTCAAAAATGCAAAAATTTGTTTGTTAAATTATGTTTTTTATATTTCTTCTTGTGCTCTTAGGTTCTTCCCATTATTTTTGTTTGTGTTTCAACATGTATTTTTCCCTATTATTATTGCATTCAGTTGAGAGTTTTTTTTTGTGAAAAAAATCAAAATGTTGCATGTAAAATTGTAATTTTTTTATTTTATTTTTTAAGTTTTAACTGGCAATTTTTGTTGTGCCCTAGGTTCAAATTTCAACATTCAAAGTTCAAAGTTTCCAACATGCCAAGGAAATTAGATCCTTTCTGGGAATTTGGTGACCCTGATGGGGGGTTTGACCGATTACACTTGACTTGAAAATTATGTGGTCAACACATGGCAGGGGGGGTATACAGGTTGAAATACCACCTGGCACAGATTCCTGGGCATGAAGTAGGCCCTTGCAATAATACCAATCCAGAAATAATCAGAAGAGCCATGAACTCATTGGAAGAAATGGAAGCCGCTAAAGTCAGCAAAGCAGCTCTGAAGAGTCAAATATCAGGGTTTGGAGTTGAGCGTGAGAGTGGTAGTGGCTCTTCAGCATCAGCCTCTTCTACAGGCAGCCCCGCAGTTGCCTCCTCATTTTTTGTTCCTAGAACCACTCCCGGAGCACAGCCATCTATCTCCTCCCTTATTAAAAAAAAGGAGAAGGAAGAAGTTGATAAGTTGTTGGGCAAACTGTTCCTTTGGAGTGATATTCCTTTCAATGTTGCCAGGAACAATCCATTTTATCAAGCTGCGATTGATGCTATCGCTGTTGTTGGCCCAGGATACAAAGCCCCTACATATCATGACCTTAAAGGGCGCATTCTGCAAAATGAGAAAGCTGACTGCACCAAGAGATTGGAAGACTTAAGGGCATCATGGGAAGTCACAGGATGCACTGTGATGTCAGATGGTTGCACTGATCAAAGGGGTAGGAGTCTTCTTAACTTCTTGGTCAGTTGTCCCAAGGGGACAATGTTTATAAAATCTGTTGATGCATCTGCACATGTCAAAGATGCAAGATTATTATGTGATTTATTAGATGTGTTCATTATGGAGGTTGGGCCCCAAAATGTTGTCCAAATCATAACGGACAACGCTGCAAACTATGTTTTAGCTGGCAAGATGCTTATGGAGAGGTATCCAAGCATATTTTGGACACCTTGTGCTGCACATTCCCTGGATTTGATGTTGGAGGACATCGGAAAGCTTGATTTTGTCAAAGATATTGTAGAATCATCAAAGAGAATCACAAAATTTATATATAACCATGGATCTGTGCTTCATTTGATGAGAACATTCACCAACAAGAAGGAGTTGGTGCGGCCTGCTATTACACGATTTGCCACTACTTTCATCTCTCTTCAATCCCTCTTGAATTCTAAGTGGGATTTGAAGAGAATGTTTCTTTCAAATGAGTGGCGTGCTTTGACTATCAGCCACAAATCAGAGGGACAGGCCATCTGCAGGTTGGTGTCATATCAGGAAGATTTCTGGGTTGGAGTGGAAGAGGTGTGCAGCATTAGTGAACCTTTGGTAAAGGTTCTTAGATTGGTGGATGGAGAGAAGCCCACAATGGACTACTTGTATGAGGCCATGGATAGGGCCAAAGAAGCTGTTCGCAGCTATTATGATGATAAGGGTGATGATGGGTTTCAGAGACAACTTCTTTTATGGGAAGTGATTGGTGATCGATGGAACAACACACTCCATCGTCCCATTCATGCTGCAGGGCTCTTCCTGAACCCCGCATTTGCTTATTCATGTGGTTTTGTATTTGATGCTGAGGTCATGGATGGCTTTTTCACTTGTGTTCAGAAGATGGTGCCAAGTCCATCAGACCGTGCAGACATATCCAAAGAGATGGAGGTATACATAATGGCAGGTGGCACCTTGAGCTTCGACATGGCTGTCCATGATAGGACTGCTAAAATGCCAGGTAAGATTTTCATTATTTTAAAAAATTTCTTATGTTTGTAACTTTATAAATTATAAGTTTATCTTATTTGTTGTAACTTGTAACTTGTAGATGCATGGTGGAGGAGCTACGGTGGCAGAGTACCAAAACTTCAAAAATTTGCCATTAGAATACTTAGCCAAACATGTAGCACTTCAGGATGCGAGCGCAACTGGAGTGCATTTGAAAAAATACACACCAAAAGGCGCAACAGGTAAAACACTTAACATATTCAAATTTCGAACTGATTTTTTGAATTCATTAAATATTTTTTTTTAAATATTTAATTTATTAATTTATGACCCTTGTACAGGTTGGAGGGTCAGCGGCTCAATGACATGGTTTACGTCTACTACAATCTTAGATTGTGGGTGAGACAACTTGAGAAGACCCCTGATGTGGAGGCCATCTCTTTAGATGCGATTGACACCACTGCTGAATGGAGGGTTGAGGCTGAGAGGCCTGTCATGGAGTCAGCCCCTGATTGGATAGAGGAGGAGGTAATGGAGGGGGAGGACGAGGAGGAGGATGAGCAGGAGCAGGAGCAGGAGCAGGAGCAGGAGGAGGAGGAGCAGGAGCAGGAGGTGACACCACCTACCACTACTACCGGTAGAGGACGTGGTGGTCGGCCTCCTTTAGCTCCTAGTGGTTCAGGTTCCCGTTCCGGTTCTAGTGCTTCATTTTTTTCTTCTAGAGCACGACAGAGCCCATTGCCAGTCCCGCCAGCATCTTCATCTAGAGAGAAAGGCAAAGCTGTTGTATTTTCTCGCAAGAGGGGCAGAGGAAATCAATAGTATAGGACCATAGGTTATATGGTGCATTGACATTCCTTTGTATATGACTGTTGACATTATGACTCATGATATGAGATACGTTATTATATTTTTGGTTGATATTTTGAGGCTGAGTTGACTCTTGAGACTCAGGACTTAGTATTCAGGACAGGATTCAGTTTTATGTGTGATGTAGCACTAGACATGATATTACACATCTTATATATTAGTTTTTTTTTCATATTTATGTGTCAATGCATTTATTTTATGCTGTAGATTCTTTAGATATTAAAAAAATTGAAAAAAAATGAATATTTTTGTATGTGACGATTTTTTGCCGATAATTACGATTTTTTGCCGATAATTCCGATTTTTTCCGATTTTTTCCCCTCGCCGATAATATCCCGATAACGATTTTTTCATCTTTGGGTGAAAACACACAACTGAAACGTTCAAGATCACAATCATGCTTAAGACATTATAAGGATTTTTTGGAAGAGTGCTTAGCATAAGTATAACTGTGATGGTGAACAAAAGAGATTACAATTAAATCCTACAATACTATAGCCATTTCCCATTCACGATCATAATCTTTTGGAAGAGCTTCTTCTTTTGGAAGAGTTTTTAGAACGAGTATAACTATAGTAGCTAATGAAAACAACTACGAATTCAACTTCAAAAACGTAAAGGCAACTAAGATACTTATCTAAACTGCGCAAATAAATCCGTGCAGGAGGCAGGGGCCCTCTACCACCAGACGGAATCTAACTCCAAATCAAATCAATGCTTTCAAAACAATACTGTCTGCTTCATTAAAGGAGAAATAACTTGAACAGAGCAATCTGCGTCTTCAGAAATGTAGCACAGAATCTAAGCAAAATCTAGAACAAAATCTAGCCTAGCTCTCGGTTTCCCAAGTGTTTATATAACAAATGTACATAACAATACTTGCAACAATTCCAGGATCATTGTCTTTCCTTATCGAAATCACATTAGGACTCTTGAAGTGGCTGCGTAAAAAGGAAAAGGACATCTGGACTAAGACAGTCCTACTAGAAGTCTGCCTTCTTAAATGTGTTCCCACGTACCAAAACCATATCTAGAATTCGTTTCTTCTTTCATGGTGAGCAACGAACAATGTAGACATGACGTGGAATATACCCATATGCGGCTTTTCTTGAGAGGCCACTTGGAACATACCCAAACGTGAAGACAGCTGCAGAATTGCCGGTTAGCTACGGAATGTCTGCATTCTGCAGCTAGTTCCGTCAAAATGCATTACAATGACAAAAATCACAAAACTTAGCAAGTCAGTCATGTTAATCATTCTAAAAGTAATTTTAACTAAATTCATTGATCAATTGGGTCTAGGATAACAATGGACAAAGGAAAATGAGGTAAATTAAGATGAAAGAAAGCATAATCTTGAGGCTCAACAACATCTATTGTCAAGTAAGTTAAGATAGAAATCAACATATGATAACTAGAAGGATTAGCTATGAAATCTCCATGGAGAAGATATGAAGAAACTGTTATGTATGTTAAATAAGGAAAGCCTTGGGAATGAATGTCCTGGAGATGGATTTGTACGATATGCAAAAGGATGTCAATGTTTCAAGAAGTTGATGTCATAATGAAAGGCCGTCATAAAGAGCTAACTTTGGTTTGAAGTTCCTTTTTTTAATTTTTGAAGACATCTAGTTGGGTTGAAACAGAGCTAATAAAAGAGGTTTGTAGAAGTAACCTACAACTAGTATTCATGAGAATGGATGGAAGATCCTGAAAGAACCATGACTTTGAAGAGGTAATTGTATGAAGGATAGCCAGATGTGGAATACAAGGTCACTCCCCGATGAATAAAAATATGACATGACTATTGGTTCAACACGATATTTCGTTAAAGGGAAGTGATGGAGAAGATGATCGATGCCCTACAAGAAGAAGGCTCCATGTTGAAGAAGCTGAAGTTCATGAAATGATGCAGAAAGAAGGAGCCCTACAAGTAACTGATAGTACTATGATATCCACTGAAGAGAGTTGTTGTTGGTAACAAGTCCCTAGTTAAGAGGTAGCTTGGGTATATTCCTTTTATAGGAATGAGTAGATCCTCCCTAGTTGAGAGGGAGAGATGACACATCATTCTTGTCTTCATGTTATGAAGAAATAATGAAGGACTGAGTAAGCATCTAAGATTGATTCTGATACTCTTTGAGGATGAGGCAGGGCATCCAATAGGTAAGAGTGGTCGAAGAAGAAATTCCATGAGGACGTGTTAATCCAAGATGGGAATGGTCCTAGCAGGACATATTTTGTGAACATCGAGATGGGGTATGTGCCTTGAGAGACAATGCTAAAGTTGTATATTAATCATTGTCTCCCCAACATTGCGCTCTTATCTTATGGAGATATAGAGCTATTATTCAAAGCCTTGTTATATGACAATGTTGGTTGATATGATGAGATGCGTTGATGTAAGTTGAATAAATAACTTATGAGATGGCTTACCAACCAACTCTTCTTATGATAATTCTTCAGTATGAGAATGTACAAGTACCTTATATGGATTATGAATACCTCCCTAGTTAAGAGGAAGTGTTGAAAAGTGTAACTATGTTCGGTCTTCATAATGTCTAATGTAATCATGATTTTATGTACTTGATGAAAAGAGAAAGACAAAATTTATTATTATTATTTTATAGCATGGGTTTTGTTGTGGCTCATTTGCATTGACCTTTGAAATATTTTTCAAAACACAAAAAAAGCATATATGATAGAAAAAGTAAAATTTTGTGTGTCATAGAAGAATTTTGATTTATATATTGGTACATTGACATTACATGATGAGATGTGAAGGTGGGTTGAGTCGGGCTCATTCACGTGCAGAACATTTCAAGAGTCAGATCGATGGGCATGCTCAGAACATTGCACGCCGAACAGGGTCGAGTCAGGCTCATTCGCAAGCTCAGGAGGGACCAACGTGGCAGAAAATTGGATAAGCTCAGGAGGGTTACACTATGGAGCAAACAAACTAATTTCCTAAAGGCGGAGAAAGGACGCATTTCCCTTAAACACTTAAGAGTTTTGGAGGAGGCGCAAAAGGAAAAACAGATGGTCGGGATCAAAGCGCAGAACTAGAGAGGAGATTAAATCGCAAACCGCAAATCGCAAGTTTCAAAAGATAGGCGCGGGAGGTAAGTGATAAAGTCATCGAACTGGGACATGTAATGCCAGGTGGGACCCGATCGCATAGCACACATCGCAGGTTTTAAAACATAAGTGTTAAGGAAAAGGTTAAAGTCAGCGAAATCAAAAGTGTGACGTTGCAAGATGATGTTTTAGATGACGTGGCCCTGGCTCGCATACCGCACAACGCAAGTTTTAAAATTTAAGGGCTAAGGGTAAGTGTTATAATCGCTGAAGTGCGATGTGTGATGCGGTGGGGCCTAATCGCTAATCGTGAATCACAAGTTTTAAAGGATCACCGCGGGAGGTAAGTGATAAGGTCACCGAAGTGCATTGTGTGATGCCAGGTGGGACCCGATTGCATAGCGCACATCGCAAGTTTTAAAAGATAAATGCTAAGGAAAAGTTAAAGACGACGAAATGCGAAGTGTGATGTTGGAACAGACACGATGTGGTTCCAAGATGAAATCTAAAGGATTTCAAGTTCGAGCTTATGCGATTATGTGCCATTTTATGAAGAAATAGGTAGAATGCGGAAAAAAAACTCGGGTAAGTTACCCAACGCAGATCGAAGGAGAAGAGGCAGAGTCGGGTAGCAGGTGATATGATTGACTGCGTTTTAAGCACATGGACATAGGCAGAGTCGGGAAGAAGAGCGAATAGCAGCCTTATTGGGAGCATGACAGCTGGGTCAAGTCGGGCACTGAGGTGTCATTACAGAGTTGTGCAGCCGCTGCATCATAAATAGAAAGGACACCTCAGCACTTCGGGAGGACGCATCAACAACATAAGATTCAAAAAAACGAACAATATTTTCAGTGTTGATTTGTTTTCTCAAGTATGATTGTAGAAGTAATATTAACAGTTTAGGTAGTTGAATAGTTTCAAGAAGTTCAGGAGTTACAAACCACTGTGATGTATTTAAGTAGATAGAAATAAAGAAAAATGGTTATGAGTTTTGGACCTCTGGAGGATTGTTAATTTGGTACTGAATTTTCTGAGAAATAAATGAAAGAAGATCAAGTTTCCTGCAGTTGTTGATGTTGATATGTCTTTCCAATTTCGCTCTGTTTTTATTCCTCTTTCAATGAAGTGAAGTAATGTAGCAATCGGTCTCTTAATTACATATGTAAGTAAGAGTTAAGCAACCTTAATTTGCGCTCCTTCACCTCATCTCTTCTTTCTTCACAAAATCCAAATGAAGCTTTAAAGTAATAGATTTTGTGTTTGTGTAGATTTTAACCCTGAACAGAAATTATCTACACACGAATCTTATAACATAAAATAAACAATAGCGAGAGCATAAAACATAAAACAGATAAACACAGAGATTTTCCCCTGGATCCCAAATTGGGACGACCAGCTTGATATTTCATTATATTCCTTTTAGTGTTACAACACATATATATACATGTTGAAGCATACATAAACCCCAATCCATTAACCCTGGATTAGAACATAACCGTAGTTCCCTTGACCGGATCCAAAAAATACCAGGGGCTGAAAACCATCTTACCCCAAAACCATGTGCAAACTCATGCACAAAACATGGGTGGGTCCGCCTATGAGTGGGACCACACACCAATTTTTTTTTTGCCGGGGCGCTGCCCCAAACTCGACAGGGGGGCTGCTGCCCCCCCTGTGACCCCCCTACTGCGCTCGGCACAACGTACAGCGTGTGGGACTAGTCGTGGAAAGAATATAACACATACCCAACATTCTCCCACTTGTTGTTTTCTTTCCATAGGGGGCCACAGGAGAGCTTAGTCATTGGGCCAATTCTTCAACACCCATTGTTTCTCTACACCAAGAGAACTTCTGAGTGCTCACAGACTTCGTCAATGCATCTGCAACATTCTTCAAAGTGTCGACCTTTACCAGCAACACCCTTTTAGCCTCAACCATATCTCTAACAAAGTGATATTGAACATCAATGTGCTTTGTCTTTGAATGATAAGCAGGGTTCTTAGCCAAGAAAATTGCACTTTGGCTATCACAGTCTATCTTTATAGCTTGCTGTACCAACCCAATACTTGAACACAATCTATGCAACCAAACTGCTTCCTTGCTTGCATGAGTGGCTGCTATGTATTCTGCCTCTGTAGTTGAAAGAGCCACTACAGACTGTCTTTTACTCATACAACTGACTACACCTCCAAATAGGCTAAACCCATACCCACTTGTAGATCTTCTTTGGTCCAGATCTCCAGCCCAGTCTGCATCAACAAAACCACGAATGTCCAACATTCTTTCCAATCCTGGTCTTCCCTGATAACACAAGCCATAATCACTAGTGCCACGTAAATATTTGAAAACCCGCTTCACTACTGTCCAATGCTCCTTCCCTGGGTTTGACATAAACCTGCTCAATACTCCTACTGCACGTGCAATGTCTGGTCTAGTACAGACCATTGCATACATCAGGCTACCCAATACACTCGCATATGGAACACGGGACATATCCTCCTCTTCTTCTTGTGTCTTTGGACACTGTTCAGCAGATAGCTTTACACCTACAGGAATAGGAACAGTCACCGGTTTACTATCCTGCATATTTAACCTCTGCAATATAGTCTCGACATACTTCCTCTGGTTTAACCAAAGCTTCCTCTTTGCCTGATCTCTCTTAATTTCCATGTCCAAAATATAGTTTGCAGCACCAAGATCCTTCATGTCAAATTTGGAGAACAGTTGGGTCTTCAAATCTTGGATAATTTCTTTGTCATTTCCAATCAACAACATATCATCCACATACAAGACCAAATAAATAACACAATCACCAATTAATTTAAAATAAACACAGTGATCCTCCTTGCTTCTAGTGAAGCCAAGTCCCCGTATATAGGTATCAAATTTCTGATACCACATCCTTGGTGACTGTTTTAATCCATACAGAGACTTCTTCAACTTGCATACCAGTTCTTTCTTACCCTTCACCATAAAGCCTTCAGGTTGCTTCATGTAGATCTCCTCTTCTAGATCCCTATGAAGAAATGTTGTCTTCACATCCATCTGTTCTATCTCAAAATCAAATGCAGCAGCAACAGATAAAAGTAATCTAATAGAAGTAACTTTGGCAATAGGAGAAAAAATATCACCAAAATCAATTCCCAGCACTTGGGAATAACCTTTTGCTACCAACCGAGCTTTGTATTTCTCCACCTTTCCTTCTACATTCATCTTCTTCTTAAACACCCATTTGCTCCCGATGGGCTTCCTTCCAACTGGCAACTCCACCAGATCCCATGCCTCATTTTTGTGCAAGGATGCCATTTCATCAACCATGGCCTCCTTCCAGAGTTTTCCATCCTCTGAATCTACTGCCTCCCTGACAGTTCTGGGTTCATCATCAGTTATAGTTAAGGCAAAACCTGAACATAAAGCAGATGGACTATACCTTTCTGGTTGCCTTCTTTCCCGAACTGATCTTCTCAAAGCTGGAGTTTGTGGCTCTTCATCTTCTGAGTCTTCTTCTATTGTAGAGTCTGATTCATCCTCCTTTAGCTCAAACTCTATCTTCTTAGGTTCCTTTGGTATGAATTCATGTTTAACAACATCTTTCACCTCTCTAAACACCACATCTCGGTTGTACACAACCTTCCTTGTTTCCGGGTTCCAAAGCTTGTAACCTTTTAAACCATCCTTATACCCAATAAAGATGCACCTTTCAGATTTATTATCCAGCTTGTTCATTTTCTCCTTTGGAACATGTACATATGCATCACATCCAAATACCCTTAGATGTGAAAGAGAGGGTTTCTTACCAGTCCATACTTCATGTGGAGTCTTATCCTCCAACGTTGATGAAGGTGATCTGTTAACCAAATAGCATGCAGTCTCTACTACCTCTGCCCAGAATTCTTGTCCTAACCCGATACCACTGAGCATGCTTCTTGCCTTTTCCATCAGTGTTTTGTTCATTCTTTCTACAACTTCGTTTTGCTGAGGTGTGTATGGAGTATTCTTCTGTCGTGCTATACCACACTTCTTACAGAACTCTTCAAATTCCTTCTTGCAGAACTCCCCACCATTATCCGTCCTCAATGCCTTTATCTTCTTCTCTGTATGGTTTTCCACCAGAGCCTTAAATTATTTAAATTTGTCAAAGACTTCATATTTCTTCCTCAAGAAATATATCCATGTATTCCTTGAGAAGTCATCTATGAATGAAACATAGTACACAGACTTTCCCAGTGATGGAACTGACACAGGTCCAAACAAATCACTGTGCACAAGTTCTAATATCTTGTTCGCCCTCTTAGCACCAGAAGGAAAGCTCACTCGATTCTGCTTCCCATATACACAATGTTCACAGAAATCGAAATCTAGAGAGCAATTAGAAATACCTTCTACCATACCATTTCTATGTAGTATCTGAAGGCCCTTCTCTCCAATATGTCCAAGCCTTTGATGCCATAGCATGGTCTTTTCTCCAGAGATAGCTAGGCTTTCCGCTCCACTTTCAGGAACCACATAACTGTTACACCCATCAATAACGGTGCTACCTTGTAGCTTGTATAGAGTTCCAGTCTGAACTCCTCGCATTAATACCAGTGCTCCCCGAACCATCTTGCATGCATCTTTCTCGAACACTGTTTTTACACCTGCATCATCCATCTTGCTTACAAAAATCAGATTTCTGGCTAATGCATGAATATGCAAAACACCAGGAAGTGTTCTAATCCTTCCACCTTGCAACTTCAGCTTGAATTTTCCACGTCCGATGATTCTGGCCTTCCTATCGTCCCCTAGGTATACATCGCCGCCATTATATTTCTCATACTCACAGAACAACTCCCTATGGGGAGTGAAGTGAAAGGATGTGCCCGAGTCAATCAACCATGACTCATGATCTACATGTGTATTTGAAGAAGAAGCCAAATACACATCCCCACCTTCATCTGAGGTGTTTTTTGCCTCTGCAGAAGGAGCATCATTAGATCCCTTTCCTTTCTCAGGAGCTTTAGATCTGCAGTCCTTTTTATAGTGTCCTTCCTTTCCGCATTTCTAGCACACCTTTACAAACTTTCCAGGAGATTTATATCTCCCTCTAGATTTAGATCTCCCACTCGAAACCTTATTCTTGTTTCTGTTTTGGGACCTTCCTCATACAAATAAGGCATCTCCATTTTGACCCTCCATATTTCTCCGTCTCATTTCCTCCGACAGCAAGGCTGAGACAATGTCATCAAAATTCAAGGTAGTTGTATTTCTACCTATTGCAATAACCAGACTATCCCATGAGTCTGGTAGAGAACACAAAAAACTGATGCACTTATCTTCATCTGAGATTTTAATGTCAACAGATGACAGCTGACTTACTACAGTATTGAAGACGTTCAGATGATCTGTCATCGAGTCTCCATCCTTCGTCCTCAGGTTATACAAATTTTTTCGCAGGAATAAATTATTCACCAGAGACTTAGATTGGTACAAAGTCCCAAGTTTTTCCCACAAATTCTTCACCGTAGCTCCCCCAGATACATTCAACAATACTGAATTTGAGACACACAACCGTATTGTGCTCTTAGCCTTCCGATCTAGTTTCTTCCAGTCTTCATCTGAAATTGTCGTTGGTTTAGTACCTGGATCTACTGCAATCCACTGATCTTTATCCACCAGCAGATCCTCCATCTTGAGCTTCCACAACTCAAAACTTTGACCATTAAATTTCTCGATCTCTATATTTCTGCCGCTCGCCATCTTCTTTCACCGCAAGAATCGATCCCGCAGATCTCCCACTGAACAGGGTCTACCTCAGGCCCAAGCAAAAAACCCCTCAGTAGCAAAGGCGTCCCCTTGAAGCCGAAACTGCTCTGATACCAAATGTAGGTTTTAAACCTGAACAGAAATTATCTACACATGAATCTTATAACAGAAAATAAACAATAACGAGAGCATAAAACATAAAACAGATAAACACAAATATTTTCCCCTGGATCCCAAATCGGGACGACCAGCTTGATATTTCATTATATTCCTTTTAGTGTTACAACACATATATATACATGCCGAAGCATACATAAACCCCAATCCATTAACCCTGGATTAGAACATAACCGTAGTTCCATTGACCGGATCTACAAAATACCAGGGGCCGAAAACCATCGTACCCCAAAACCATGTGCAAACTCATGCACAAAACATGGGTGGGTTCGCCTATGAGTGGGACCGCACACCAAAAAAAAAATTGCTGGGGCGCTGCCCCCCCCCCCTGTGACCGCCGTACTACGCCCGGCGCTAGTCGTGGAAAGAATATAACACATACCCAACAGTTTGCAACATATTATTTTGAGTTTCCTCTCTCTCTACGAATTCTCTTTAAAACTTAAAAGTAATAGATTCTGTTTCTCAGCACATCACTTCAAGTTTCCTTTACAGTTCTTCTTGTCATTTCATTCGGATATCAACAGTTTATGGCATTGTGAAGGCTTTAATTATATCGGATTATTGACTGTATTAAATAATTAGATTCCAAATGTGTTAAGCAAAGGCCATTTGATATTATAATTGTGACATACATTTATAAAATGTCTTGAACACTAATTCCTTACCACAACCAAGTGATTGTTTTTTGAGATACAACATTTTCTAACACCGTTTCTAGGGACGAAGAAACGACGTTTATTTTCCCTGGGTTTTTCACATTATTTCCTCTGGTTGTTCAATGAGGAGGAAATATTCGGCTATGTTTGTTATTTTCAAAATTATTTCTTTCAAAAGGCCTCACACAAGGGCAGATACCTCACAGCAGATAGTCCATGCTTTTCCAGATCTAGAAAGATTGGTTTCTAAAAAGGCTTAGAAACACAAAACTCCTTCAATACCTAATCCATCATTGCTTGCTCCTGGTAGCAGTTCTCATAACCCTTTGTATGAAGATATTTCCAAGGAACTCCCTTTCTGGGAACACGATAATCCTTCCACATCCATTTGTTTTCAAGAACCTCAGTTAGAAGAACATTCTTTCGAGTCTGTTTCTTTTACCTCCACTCAATATCAACCAAATATAGTTGTTGGTACCTCTGCTATTGTCCATTAGCCCACCCCCATATCATTTTTGCCTCCACCTTCATTCATTTTCACAGCAGGTTCATCAACCTCAACCACCCAAGGAGCAGTTAACCAAGTTGTTAATATGGCAGCACCAGCTTTCTTAATGGATAGATATGCACCACTAAATATTCCGCAACCTATGAATGACATGCCTCAAGAATACCTCAAATTACTTCCTCATTTCACTGGAGAAGATGAAGTAACTACAAACCAACATTTACCCTTGTTTTTCACTTTTGCTGAGAATTTAAATGTAGAACATCTTGATGTTGTGATGAGACTATTTGTGCAGTCTCTAAGTGGAGAGGCTAGGAAATGGTTCAAAGTTTACCAAATGATTCCATAAATGACTAGGAATAGTTAGAAACTCAATTCACTCAGAGATGGGGAGAGAAGAGAGATCATGGTTACTCATTGACAGATTTTAATGCAATTAAAAGAAAAACTAATGAAAACATTTTTGAGTTTGTAAAAAGATTCAACAAATTGTACAATAGTTTACCTATAGAGATGAATCCCCCCGCCCCCTGTAGGAGCAAAGGTAGTTTTTGTTGGGGCTTTTGAAGCTGATTTTAGCTTTACATTGAGAGAGAGAAAAGGCCCTACTCTTGAGCAGATATAGATAGATGCTTTAGAGATTGAAGCTAACATGACTGCAGCTGGAAAGGCGAAAGGGAAACAACCAGTCCAAGATGAGGAGAAGGCAAAAGAATAATCATCACAAGATCTAAGAATTGAAGATATGACAAAGGTGATAAAAAAATTTGACAAATAAGCTAGCTAAGATGGAATTGGAAAACAAAAACTCCCAAAGACAAGTACAAGAAAACCGAGGGGGGTTTAACCCTCAATCCAGAAGACATCCCCCGCAAATCTTGCAGAGGGAAAGAAGAGATCAAGACCAGGCTCAACCTCCATTGTATATAGAAGCAACACCCAGAGATCCAGCAAAATATGACCAAAGGGAGGCCGAGGATTAGATTGTGAGGGAGAATATGCTAAAGCTAAAGTTTCTTTTGATCAAGATGAAATGGATGAATACTGTAGGAAATTCACATATTTCATGCAAGCTGAGTTACATAAAAAGTATGATTTGAGGTCTAGAAAGAGATCTAGAGTGCAGGATAATGAAGGTGAACAAAATGGTTCCATTCCTCCTCCAATGGAGACTCCACTACAAAAGGACCCTATGAAACAGGTCAGTAATAAGAAACAACCTGTAAATTCACTTAATAGAAAAAATGTGCAGCAGGGTGAATCCTCCCTGAACAAATCAATTGACACTAATATCTTGGAGAGAGTTGTTCCTGTACCTGAACAAGCAGGAAATTATAGAAAGAGTGAAGAAGAACTTGAAAAGAACGTTAAGCAAACTCATGCTTTAAATTTGACAATAGAGTTGGAGAAGGTCAAAATTCAAGTGCCTCTTCTAGAATTAGCCAAAATACTAGCTTACAAGAAAGAAATTTCAGAATTTATTAATCTCACATAGGTGGAAGACATAATTGACACAGTGAAATTATAAGAAGAAAATCCATTGGTCACCTTTGGTCCTCATGTAGAAGAAAAAGATCCTTCTGTTCCACCCTTCTATATTTCTCTGTTGCTTTATGATTATACTCTACATAATTGCATGTGGACTCAGGAGCGTCCCATAATCTCATGCCATTGTCTGTTATGAAGGAACTTAACTTGCAGATTACCAAACCTTATATGGATCTATATTCATTTGATTCCAAAATGGTGAAATGTGTTGGGTTAATTAAAGATGTAGCAGTTTCATTGGCACAAATCCAATCAAAGAGTATAGTCATGGATGTAGTGGTTGCTGGAATTCTATCCAGGTTTGGATGCTCCTATCAAGATCTTGGGGAGAAAAGTTGGGAGGTGTACTAAAGTTATATTTTACTTATGCTATCATTCCAGTTTTTAATGGGGAAGAAAGGAGGTTGTACAAGGAAACAAGGTTTGTGAAGACTACCTCCAAGAAAGATGTAGGAAATTCCCCCATTTATAGTCAAGAAACATAAGACCTTTATTGTTTCATGCTGCATGAAGATGCATAATTTGCTGAAGACACAGGGAAGCATCTCTCTTCAGCAGTTGTAAATAATGAGCTTCACTCAAGGAATATTTGGAAGTGCTACTTTGATGGTGCCTACTCCAAGGAGGGTGCAGGTGGTGGATTCTTGCTGATATCACCAGAAGGTAACCTCATGCCTTTCTCTTTTAAAATAGAATTTTATTCAACAAACAATGTAGTTGAGTATGAGGCCTTAATCTCAAGCCTTCAAGTTTCTAAACATATGGGAGTTCAATGTATTTTAGTTTTTGGTGACTTTGAATTGATAATAAGGCAAATTAAAAATCATTGTCAAACCAAGCATCCGAGATTAAGATCATATAGGAATGAAGTGTGGGATCTGGTAGAAAACTATTTTGGAGCATTCAATATTCAGTATATTCCGAGGGCGGAGAATAGATTGGCCGATTCTTTAGCAGTTGCAGCCAGCACCTTCAAACCTCGAATAAATCCAACGTTAAGGTATGAGATTGAAATTAGGCATAGACCTTATATCCTTGATAATGTGAAACATTGGCAGGTGTTTGACGATGATGAACAGATAAGTCAGTTCCTGACCATGATTGGAAACTTTGAAGATGCTTAGATATACCAAGACGAAGAACAAACAGAGCAGAAAGCAGAAATAAGAAACCTTAAGCAGTCAATACGTGAACATAATATTATCCAATTGAAAGATAATGTGCTCCCCAAAGGGTTGGTTCCCCTTGAAATATTATTCGATGCTAATGATGTTGTTTTTGATTCAAAGAAAACACATAAAGAAGAAGAGATGGAAGATTGTAATTTGAGAACTTAGTAGGAACAAAAAATAGTAAAATTGTTCAAAGGTGTTCCCAAAAAATACAAATAAAGATACATTGATCTTTTTAAGAAATATATGGATGTGTTTTCTTGGTCATATGAAGACCTGAAAACATATGAAAAAATCATTATTCAGCATAAGATTCCATTGAAGGAATGACTCAAACCACACAGACATAAGCTTAGACAGATCAATCCATTGTTGTTAGCTCCAATCGAAAAAGAAGTGAAGAAACTGTTGCAGGCGAAAATTATAGTCCCTCTCAGATATTCAGATTGGGTTTCTAATCTGGTCTCTGTAAGAAAGAAGAATGGAGAGATAAGACTGTGTGTAGACTTCAAGAACTTGAATCGAGCATCTCTAAAAGATAACTATCCTTTGCCGAAAATGGATTACATCTTACAGAAGGTGACAGGAGCTCACAGGTTGTCTATGGTTGACGGATTTTCTGCGTATAATCAGGTAGCAGTAGAAAAAGAAGATCAGAAGAAGACTGCTTTCACTACGCCCCTAGGGCACCTTCATGTACGCAAGGATGCCATTTGGCCTTATGAACGTAGGTGCAACATTTTAGAGGGCCATGGACATAGCCTTTATTGGTGACATGTTTGTAGTTATATATCTGGATGATGTAACTGTTTTCTCAGGGTCAGATGATTAACACTTGGAGCATTTGCAAAAAACTTTTCAAAAGTGCATAAAGTTTGGTCTATCATTAAATCCCAAGAAATCTTTATTTTCCTTAGAAGAAGGTAAATTATTGGGTCACATAGTTTCTAAACAAGGAGTAAAGATTGACCCAACAAGGGTGGAAGCCATTCAGAGTATTCCTTTACCCAGAAGCAAGAAGGATATCCAGAGATTCCTGGGAAAAATAAACTTTCTAAGGTTTGAGCCCAATTATGTTAAGATCGTGAGAAGCATAACAGATATGTTGAAGAAAAATTCAGAAGTGAAATGGGATAAGGAAGCAAGAGATGCATTTGCTAGAATAAAGGAAGCACTGAAGGAAGCCCCAGTTTTGATTAGCCCAGACTATCAAAAAATCTTTCAGGTATTCTCATTTGCATCCCCCACTACTATTGTTGTTGTGTTGTTGCAGAAAAATGAAGACAATAAGGAGCATCTAGTTTCATTTTTCAGCAAAGTTCTCAGAGACGTTGAGCTCAAATACAATATTCTAGGGAAACAAGTATAAGCTTTGGTCAAAGCACTGAAAGCCTTCAGGACTTATGTGTTGCAGTCCCAAATAACTGCTTATGTTCCTAATTTTGCTGTGAAGGACATGCTGGTCCAAAGTGATGTTGAAGGAAAAAGGAGGAAGTGGATAGAAAAAATCCAAGAGTATGATTTGGACATCAAACCCACCAAGCTGGTCAAGGGATAGGGGTTAGAGAATTTGTTGACAGAGACAAATTTTCAAGCCTTGGGAATTAATATGTTGGCACCAGTGGATGGAGCTGTAAATGAAGAGGGTCAAAGCAAGTTCAAAACAAGTATCCAATACAAATTTTTGTGCTCTGATTGGTATAAAGATATTGTGCATTACCTATGTTTCTTTTCCTGTCCAACTTCACTGAATAGAACAAAATACAGAGCTCTCAAGCTCAAGTCTCAGCGATATGTTATCGTAGAAGCGAAGCTATACTGGAAATATCCTGCTGGTATTTTGCTGTTATGTTTGACCGAAGGAGAATCTATTGAAGTCACTAAACAATATCATGAAAGACTGTGTGGAGGACATTATAGTTGGAAGGTCACTGCTCATAAAATTCTTAAGTTAGGCTTATATTGGCCAACCCTGTTTGCAGATGTTTATAGACTGGTCAGAAGTTGTTAGAAGTGTCAGCTATTTGCTGAAAAGAAAAAAACTTGCTCCATTACCTCTCATCCCAGTGTTTATTGAAGAACCTTTCAGGCAATGGGGATTGGATTTTATTGGAGAGATCAATCCGCCATCAAGCAAACATTTCTAGTGGATTCTAACTGCCACTGATTATTTTACAAAATGGGTTGAAGAAATACCCACTAAGAAGGCGAATGACCAAGTGGTCATGAAGTTTCAAGAGGAAAAATTTTTCAACAGATTCGGATTTCCAGTAAAAATTGTGACTGATAATGCTCAAGTATTCAACTTTTCTCATTTCATTAATTTTTGTCAAACATATAATGTGATTTTATCACATTCCACAGCGTATCATCCCCAAGGAAGAGTCTTCAAATAAAACATTGGTCAAAATCTTGAAGAAAACAATCACCGAGAATCAAAAGGATTGGGATATGAAGTTGAAGTTTGCCCTCTGGACAGTTCAAGTCACTACCAAGAGATCTACAAGGAATTCTCCCTATGAACTAGTTTATGGAACTCAAGCACTATTTTCTACTTAGCTGGCCAAACCAGTGATTTCTTTCCTTCAAGAAGCTCAGGAAGAACCGAATGCTCTGGTAAGAAGATTGAACAAAATAATTGAATCAAGTGAAAACAGAAACAAAGTCAGGGATAACTTGATTACTTATCAGAAAAACATGAAGTCTATATTTGACAGAAAAGCAAAAGAAGTTCTCTTTCAAGCAAGAGATTTGGTACTAAGAAGGGACACCAGATGAGAAGAAAAGGGGAAGCATGGTAAATTTGACCCTCTCTGGTATGGTCCATACAAGATCTATGAGGCAAGGTCAAATAACATATTCATTTTTGAAGATCTAGATGGAGAGACAGTACAACTGCCTGTGAACGGGCAGTATCTGAAGCATTATTTCTAGCATTAAAAGTCAGCATTCCACCATTGTAAATACCGGATTGCTCATTGTTCATATGTCACCAAGCAATATTTGACTCCATTCCCAATGGATAAGGCACTAATCTGCAGTTCTTAGCGCTTCCGTGTAAAAAATCACTATCCCCAGGTGGATCTAGATGTTGTGGATCATTTGCATTTACCTTTGAAATATTTTTCAAAACACCAAAAAAGCATATATGATAGAAAATGTAAAATTTTGTGTCATAGAAGAATTTTGATTTATATATTGGTACATTAACATTACGTGATGAGATGTGAAGGTGGTTTGAGTCGGGCTCATTCACATGCAGAAAAGTTCAAGATTCGGACTGATGGGCACAGTCAGAACATTTCACGCCGAACATGATCGAGTCGAGCTCATTCACAAGCTCAGGAGGGACCAGTGCGGAAGAACATCGGATAAGCTCAGGAGGGTTAGATTGTGAAGCAAACAAACTAATTTACCAAAGGCTAAGAAAGGGTGCATTTCCTTTAAACACTTGAGTTTTGGAGGAGGCGCAAAGGGAAAAACGGATGGTTGGGATCAAAGCGTAGAACTGGAGTAGAGAGATAGACGGCAGAGATTAAATCACAAACCGCAAATCACAAGTTTCAAAGGATTGGTGCGGGAGGTAGGTGATAAAGTCACCAAATTGGGACGTACGATGCCAGATGGGACCCGATCACATAGTAGACATCGTAGGTGGGACGTACTTTGCATTTCGCTGACTTTAAGGAAAAGGTTAAAGTCAACGAAATGCAAAGTGCGATATGGCAAGATGACGTGGCAGACAACATGGCCGTGGCCCGCATACCGCATAGCGCAAGTTTTAAAAGTTAAGGGCGAAGGGTAAGTGTTATAATCGCCGAAGTGCAATGTGCGATGCAGTGGGGCTCGATCGCAAATCGTGAATCACAAGTTTTAAAGGATCACCGCGAGAGGTAAGTGATAAGGTCGCCGAAGTGTGATGGGCTATGCTAGGTGGGACCTGATCGCATAGCGCACATTACAAGTTTTAAAAGATAAACGCTAAGCAAAAGTTAAAGACGACGAAATGCAAAGTACGATGTTTGCACAAACATGATGTGGTTCCAAGATGAAATATAAAGGATTTCCAGTCCGAGCTTATGCGGTTATGCGCCATTTTATGAAGAAATAGGAATAATGCGGCAGAAAAACTTAGGTAAATGATCTGACGCAGATCAAAGGAGAAGAGGCAGAGTCGGGTAGCAGGTGATATGATTGAAAACGTTTTAAGCACAGGGGCATAGGCATAGTCGGGTAGAAGATCGTATAGCGGCCCTATTGGGAGCATGACAGCTGGGTCAAGTCGGGCATTGAGGCGTCGTTATAGAGTTGTGCAGTTGCTGCATCGTAACCAGAAAGGACACCTCGACACTTCGGGAGGACGCATCAGGAACATCATATTCAACAAAACGAATAATATTTCCAGTTTTAATTTGTTTTCTCAAGTATGATTGCAAAAGTAATATTAACAATTTAGGTAGTCGAATAGTTTCAAGAAGTTTAGGAGTTACAAACCACTGTGATGTATTTAAGTAGATAGAAATAAAAAAAAGTGGTTTTGAGTTTTGGACCTCTGAAGGATTGTTAATTTGGTACTGAATTTTCTGAGAAATAAATGAAAGAAGATCAAGTTTCCTATCGTTGTTGATGTTGATATGTCTTCCAGTTTTTCTCTGTGTTTATTCCTCTTTGAATGAAGTGAAGTAATGTAGCAGTTGGTCTCTTAATTACATCTGTGAGTAAGATTTAAACAACCTTAATTTGAGCTCCTTCACCTCATCTCTTCTTCACAAAATCCTGATGAAACTTTAAAGTAATAGATTCTATGTTTGTAGCATATTATTTCGAGTTTCCTCTCTCTCCATAAATTCCCTCAGAAACTTAAAAGTAATAGATTTTGTTTCTCAGCATATCACTTCAAGTTTCCTTTACAGTTCTTCTTTTCATTTCATTCGGATATCAAGAGTTTATGGCATTGTGAAGGTTTTCATTATATCAGATTATTGAGTGTATTAACTAATTGGATTCCAAAGGTGTTAAGCAGAAGCAATTTGATATTATAATTGTGACATACATTAACAAAAAGTCTTGAGCACTGATTCCTTACCACAACCAAGGGATTATTTCTTGAGATACAACAAGTTTTATGCTCCATAGCATTTTATTTGTAGGTCAAGCACCCACTGAGTGCTTCTAGGTTTTTTCATTGAGTCAAATAAGTCAATTGAGTCATTGTAATACGTACAAGACACATGTGGGCATCATGTATCAAGTCAAAGAAATTTTATGTAAGTCAAAAGTGTCATAAAAGACCCTCCAAGACCTTGTCAACATGCAGTCAACAAGTCAACGTTCAAGGAGGGACAAGTCGACCTCATGATGATAATTTGGCTCCTAGCGAAGGGTATATATATAAGGAAGTTGACCACATTTGAGAGCATCCATCAAGCTCACAAGAATTTCAATCAAGGAAAGAAAAGGAGACCTTGAATCAACAAAGAAAAAGAATATTCCAAGGAAGAAGAATCCAAAAAATTTAGGTCTATTTTTTTAGCAGAATCACTCACATGTGCAAAGAAGGGTTAGGGTATCAATCTGTTGCAAGAAATATGAAATGAAAACCTACTTAAATAAGACGAAATATGGAAGCCAAGGTTCAAGGAAGGTATCAGAGTTATTGAAGAAGAAGCAACTCACTGAGCGAAGAAGAAAGAAGGACTATTTCACCATGTCTTGGTCACATGTGCGGCCTAGGGTTTCTGCAGTAAAGACGAGTTGCAGGTCTGAAATATTTGTCTACGGAGAAGTTGTATATGCTATGAGGCAAGTTTGACTTGATTTGAAGGATGTTTATCAAGAAGCAGTTTGAATTGGACTTGGAGGAGTCTTTGTCTAGGCTCATAGTTCATGGAATTCGTCATCTGTGTTGAGATTCAACAAGATGATGATCCTAGTGAAAATTAAGCACCTACACTAGGATGGATCCTTAGGCTATTTTTAGGTGGAAGTCTATTTTTAGAATGCATGAGAAAATTATATTTGTAGATGATGTCTATTTATAGATGGTGAGAAAATTCTATTTATAGATGATGTTCTATTTTTAGATGTATGTGTGAGTTCTATTTATAGATCACATGTCTATTTATAGATGCATGTGGACTATTATTATCCCTTAATAATAGTTGGACAATAAATATTAATCTATTCTCATGGAGCATTTGGAATCAGTGAACTGAAGTGGCAAACCAGTTAACTGAAGGAATTTTGAGTTCAAAGGTTGGTTGGTGGGACATGCAAGTGGACTTAGTTGTAACTGAGTGATTCGAAGTTGTAACAGAGTTGGATGTGTATTATGTGAGTTATAAAGTAGTTTAACTTAGTTAAGTGAGTTAAACTCAGTTGTTCTAGTTGTAACTGAAGATACACTAGTGAGAGATCAATGAATTAAATAGTAAATTAATTCACATGTAGTGATCTCACATGCAACTGAAGATTTACTACTGTTAACTACATGCATGTCAGATCTAGTGGAGACCCAGTTGAGAGGTAGGTGAAAGAGACAGTTGACTATCAGTTGTACTATATTGGATTGCACTCTTGCAAGCCAAACACACATTGGATATGCTCATGAGGATTGCGCAGTCAAGGAGGGCATGATTGCATCGAATTGGTCTTTGTATTCATCTTGGATTGCGCAATGGAGGCAGGCTGTTGTGAGGCAAAAATTTGGATAAGGCATTTTCCAATTTCTGCAAGACAATGTGAGACGATTTTATATTGTACTGAGAGCTCTTGGATTAGAGTTTTGTATGAGATTGTTTCATGATCCATGATATATACATAATATATGATAGTGGGGTTTTTAGCTTTATGCTTTCTCGGTAAAAACATCTGTGTTATTTGTGATTGATCTTTCTTCATGTGTTTGCAATTGACGATCGTGTTTTAAATTTCTGCAAAATTTTTTGTAGAAGCGATTCTGTATTTAACAGTGGCATATCATTGTTATATCAGGAGAATCCAGGCAATACATAATTTTATTAAAATTTATATATGGTATCAGAGCACAGAAGATTGCAATTTTGAAGCAGGAGTTGAGTTTTGTTGGTGGAGACAATTCGAATTTGCTGCAAGAATTTCTTGGTGCGACAGTTGAGTGAACATTGAAATGGTTTTCAATGGCTTGCGGCTAGAGTATGAACTCGAGGGCAGCTACAACTACATTGCCTAGAAGGACAGGATGGAGGTGGTTCTCAAAGATAATGACTTGAATGAATTCATCAATAGTGATGTTCCTAAGCCCACTTCGACGGATGTTGCATTACTTGATGCATGGAAAAAGAAAGTAGTAAAGGCGAGAAGGATTCTGTTGGAAGGTGTACGATACCACATTGTCTCAAGCCTTCATGGGAAAGCCACTCCATATGCTATGCAGAAGGCTTTGACGGATCTTTTCCAAAGCAGCAACGACCATAGGAAATTGACGCTAAAGGATAAACTCAGAAAGATCAAGATAGAAAAGGGCGACAATATTCCAAAGTATCTCACAAATTTTGTCCAATGTCGGAATGAATTGGGGAGTGTGGGAATCACTGTTTCCGATGATGATTTGGTGAGCTTATATCTCTTGGGACTTCCTAAGAGTTGGCACAGTTATGAAGACTCTATCAATGGATGGGAAAAATTGTCAGATTGGGAACGACTGTGGTTGGATCTAGTGCAGGAGAAGTTCAGGTGGAACACCAGAGATGGCTCTTCATCAAAGCATGATGATGAAAAGGATTTTGCTTTGGCTGCCAAGGCAAGGAAAGGGAAGGGGAAGAAATTCCATTCAAAATCTGATTCTAAAGGCAAGAAGCTGGATTTGTCCAAGGTGAAGTGTTTTCATTGTCATGAACATGGGCATCTAACTACTAATTGCCCATAGAAGAAGAAGAAAAAGAAGGTTGCTGGAGTTGCCGCTGGTGAGGCCCTTGCCTTGTAATTTGAACTTGATTTCTCTTTGATCGCATGCATGGTGTCAAGTGCATTGGGATCAGCGTGGTATCTTGATAGTGGTGCTTCCTTCCACATGACGAGAGATAAGGGTTTTTTTAGTGACTTGGAGGAGAAATATCTCCAAATTCCTAGAGAGATGGGCAACGATGGACGATACAGTGCGACCGACATTGGTACGATTACCTTTGAAAGGGAGTCAGGTAAACCATTTCAATTGAAATATGTTATGCATGTTCCAGGTCTGAAGAAAAACTTGGTCTCAGTCGCGATGTTGGAGGATAGAGGCTATGACGTTGTTCTCAGCGATGGAAAAGCTTTCCTACGACATAAAACAACGGGTCAAGCCAAGAGGATAGGGATTCGAGTTAAGAATCTCTACAAGCTGGAGGTAGATGGCTGCGCTGCCATGATGGGAAAGGCAGAAAAAGTGGTGAGCCAAGATGAGGGAAAATTATGGCACATGCGATTGGGCCATCTTCATCATGGAGCCTTGAAAGTCATGCAACAAATATCTACTGAACTTCCAATGGGAACACTTTCTTAGTTAGATCAGTGCAAGGGTTGCACCATGGGGAAGTATGTAAATTCCACCTTTCATGACAAGGAGAATTGTGCTTCGGTGATCCTGGAGAGAGTTCACACAGACGTGTGTGGACCATTCTCGGTTGCTTCAACAACAAAACACAGGTATTATGTTATTTTTATTGATGACTTTTCTTGTAAATGTTGGATCTTCTTCATGCAGAAGAAGGATCAAACATTATCAAATTTCTGTGAGTTTAAGGCATTGGTGGAGAAAGAGTCGGGGAAGAAAGTGAAGGCTCTGAAGAGCGATAATGGTGGAGAATACATCTCTAACGAATTCAAAGACTTCTGTAGCAAAGAAGGAATTCAAAGAGAACCCATAGCGCCTCATAACCCACAAAAAAATGGGGTCACAGAGAGGAAGAACAGAACGATCGTGGGTGCGGCACAAGCAATGTTGCAGGATCAGGGCCTACCAATGCATTTGTGGGCGGAAGCATGTAACAGTGCGGTTTATGTGCAAAACCTTTGTGCTCATAGAGTACTTGGCATGAGTACACTTGAAGAAGCTTTCACTGGTAAGAAACCAGATGTTTCTCACTTTAAGATTTTTTAGCTCATCTGTTTATGTGCATGTGACCAAGAACACCAAGAAGAAGCTGGAGTCGACTGATGAAGTTGGGATATTTGTGGGGTACACAGAAACACCCCATAATTATCGTGTGTATTTTCCTAACAGTAATATGACTATTATGCGACGGGATATAAAATTCGATGAGGGGAAAGCCATGCGGTTGTCGCTTGAGAGGGAGTTGGACTTGCATGCAGAGGAGGAACTGTTGGTTCCCAAAGATGAGTCTCTAGATGTGGATCAACCACAGGAGGAGATTCATGGAGTGGAGGAGCCCACTCATGCAGAGCCAAACATCAGAATTGGAAGAAGGCGTACCACAGAAGCTAAGAGGTTGAGACTTGATGCTGCGCAGAATGTAGGAGTCCCTACTTCACAGCGCAGACAAAGACAGTCTCCTGACCGATTCACTGGATACATGGATCTCATGAGAAAATGTATTGTGATTGAGCCATCTTCCTTTCAGGAAGCAGTGCAGGAGCCCACATGGGTAGATGCAATGGTGGAGGAGTATGACTCCATTGTCAGAAATAGTGTTTGGGAAATTGTTCCAAGGCCGGTTGGTAAATCAGTGGTAGGTTCAAGATGGATCTACAAGGTAAAGCAAGTTGTTGATGGGAGTGTTGAGAAATACAAGGCCAGATTTGTGGCATGGGGCTTCTCACAGATCGAAGGGATTGATTATGGAGAAACCTTTGCACCTATCGCATGGTATTCTTCCATAAGGACCATCCTTGCTCTCTCAGCGCAGATGGGTTGGCACATTCATCAGATGGATGTGAAGACAACGTTTCTCAATGGGATCATTGAGGAAGAAGTTTACATTGAGCAGCCTGAAGGATTTGAGATCTTCAGCAGCGAGTTGCATGTGTGCAGACTCAAAAGAGAAATGTATGGGCTGAAGCAATTACCCTGTGCTTGGTACACTCGGATAGACAGTTATTTCACCAGACTTGGCTTCACCAAGAGTGAGGCAGATGCAAACCTATACCAGATTGTGGTGGAGGGTAAGATTTTAATCATTGTTCTTTATGTTGATTATTTAACACTGACGGGATATGAGCAGCTGATACACTCATGCAAGGAGGACCTTGCAAAGGAGTTCGAGATGAAGGATATGGGCCTCCTTCATTATTTCCTTGGATTGGAAATATGGCAGCGAGATGGTGAACTTTTTGTGTCTCAAGGCAAGTATGCAAGGGAGATACTGGGTAAGTTTCACATGGAGGGCTGCAAACCCATGGATACTCCTCTTCCAGGAAACTAGGGGAAAGAGGACGCTACATCTGGAGAGTTAGTGGAAGCTATTGTATATCGACAGTTAGTGGGTTCGCTAATGTATTTAGTGAATATAAGACCGGACATATGCTATGCAGTGAACTAGCTTAGTCAAGCGATGGTTAAGCCTACCAAGCTCTTTTGGAAGGTGGGCAAGCATGTCTTGAGATACCTGAGGGGCACATCTGAGTATGGCTTGTGGTACAGATAGACGGATGAGGTGAAGTTGCATGGCTTCACGGATGCAGATTGGGTGGGCAGCGCAACAGACATAAATAGCACATCAGGGGGGATCTTCAGTATTGGATCTACAATTGTTTATTGGTACAGCAAGAAAGAGAGATCCATGGCACTCATTTCAGCGGAAGAAGAATACATGGCAACAAGTCAACCTGCATGTGAGGCTATCTGGATAAGAAAGATAGTGGTTGGTTTGTTTGGTTCTCATTTAGATCCTACATTGATTCATTTTGATATTCAGAGTTGCATTAAAATCTCGATTAATTTTGTGTTTCATAATAGATCTAAGCATATAGATATCTGGTATAATCATATCAGAGATTGTCTGCAGTGGAAGATCATGTTGCTTCAGTACATTCCTACAGAAGATCGGGATGCAGATATTCTGACGAAGGCACTCACTAAGAGTAAATTCGAATACCATAGAGACAAGATTAGGATGAAGGATAATCCCTTTCTTGTTGAGAGGGAGTGTTGAGATTCAACAAGATGATGATCCTAGTGAAAATTAAGCACCTACATTAGGATGGAGCCTCAGGCTATTTTTAGGTGGAAGTCTATTTTTAGAATGCATGAGAAAATTCTATTTATAGATGGTGAGCAAATTCTATTTATAGATGATGTTCTATTTTTAGATGTATGTGCCAGTTCTATTTCTAGATCGCATGTCTATTTATAGATGCATGTCGACTATTATTATCCCTTAATAATAGTTGGACAATAAATATTAATCTATTCTCATGGAGCACTTCGAATCAGTTAATTAAAGTGGAAAACCAGTTAGCTGAAGGAATTTCGAGTTCAAAGGTTGGTTGGTGGGACATGCAAGTGGACTTAGTTGTAACTGAGTGATTCGAAGTTGTAACAGAGTTGGATGTGTAGTTATGTGAGTTGTAAAGTAGTTTAACTCAGTTAAGTAAGTTAAACTCAGTTGTGCTAGTTATAACTGAAGATACACTAGTGAGAGATTAGTGAATTAAATATTAAATTTCACATGTAGTGATCTCACATGCAACTGAAGATTTACTACTGTTAACTACATGCATGTCAGATCCAGTGGAGACCCAGTTGAGAGGTAGGTGAAAAGGACAATTGACTATCGGTTGTACTATATTGGATTGCACTCTTGCAAGCCAAACACACATTGGATATGCTCATGAGGATTGCAGAGTCAAGGAGGGCAAGATTGCATCGAATTGGTCTTTGTAATCATCTTGGATTGCGTAGTGGAGGCAGGTTGTTGTGAGGCAGAAATTTGGCTAAGGCATTTGCCAATTTCTGCAAGACAGTGTGAGACGATTGTATATTGTACTGAGAGCTCTTGGATTAGAGTTTTGTATGAGATTGTTTCATGATCCATGATATATACATAATATATGATAGTGGGGTTTTAGCTTTATGCTTTCCTGGTAAAAACATCTGTGTTATGTGTGATTGATCTTTCTTCATGTGTTTGCAATTGGCGATCATGTTTTAAATTTCCGCAAGAATTTTTGTAGAAGCGATTATGTATTAACAGTGGCATATACTTGTTAGATCAGGAGAATCGAGGCAATACATAATTGTATTAAAATTTCTACAATCTGAACATTCTATAAGAAGAGAAGAATTCTTGTGGGTTTTCCTCTCAAGAGGAGAGATTTTGGCCCTAGCTTGTAGCCTACATTTTGTGTTTTCTTGTCTCATTGTTATTCATTGTTTGGTAGCTATTTGATGATTAAAGAACACTATAATAATCAAGTAAGGAATAGATAACTACAAGTACATCAAGTTAAGTAAAAGAACATCATGAAAAATTATTAAAGTAAGATAAATCACCTAATCTAGTTGCCCCTAGATTTCTCAACATCTAAGTCATGATGGGTTGTGCCTACCTTTATCCTTTTGTAGGTAGTTGGCACCTAGATCATGTTGTATTTTCTTTTGCAAGTCAGACAAGCTCTATAGTAATCTCATTTACTTATGATTTTTTTTCCTAAGCCATGAAAATTGTTTCGTTGTTATCTTTGTAACTTCTCAGTTCAACTCTTATACTTCTAATGGTGTTCATCCAGTCAGGGGATATGTTCTTTCCCACTGACTCTTCTTCCTCACAATGCTGGAATTTATCAGTGTTGTGCTACACCATTCTATTGTTCATCCCTTACTCGCTCCCCGTTCTTTGGTGTATTTTTATGTGTTGTTACACATATATAACTATTAGACAATTAAAATTTAATTAAACACATTTACCCATCACCTTCGCTTATCTGCAATAAGCATGTTGATGTAAGGCTATATGAAACACCAAATTCCAAGTTAGTATGACTGTTAGAAAATAATTAACATATCAGAATCAACACTTGCATAGTTCACAATCAAAATGTTATCAACAACACATATTGCACCTAACAACCAATCACTATAATTTACTACTCTCTATATCAAAGTTGAAAAATTATCCTTCCAAGCCCTTTTAGTTCAAGTGTTGAACCTAGGCACTCTGATACCACTTTGTAATGCTCCTTTCCACCCCCTTGGGCTTCCCTAGGCTTGTGAGAGGTGTTACTTTTAATTAACTCGGCCTCCATGGTCTCCTTATGAAAATGGGGTTATAAAAATCCACCTTCCCCAAAGTTGGCAGAATTAACTTTGGATATCAACATCGCATCCAACCCTTCGAGAGCTTTCCAACGATATAAATTGTATCTCGGTTTGATGCCTGGATCAAGGGTTATGCTCATTTGAAGTTTGGCCCCTTAAACCTTGCCATGTCAGCAAGTACTGCCATGTGGAAACCCAAATACCTACATGGCTTTGCCACATCACCCCCTAGTCTAGTGTTGCACCACAATGGCACCACACCATAGTGCCTACTTCTAAGAGCATCTTTCTCCAAACACCTGTGTTGCGAAAAACTTGTTCACGACAACCAATGGAGAAATCCTCGTCTAGAGCTCTCATTACTCTGTGCCCCTTCTTCTTAGGCATACTCTGTTCAAACCTCTATGATGCGACCTAAATGTTTCTGCCAGGTAATGGAGATAATCTCCATCCCGCGCCTTTTGTATACCTCATGGATTCTATCAACACAACTCCCCACTATAAAATGGCACCACAAAACATCTTTGGTAGGCTGAGCTCTATGGTGATGTGGCCCCGTCCACGTAGACTTCTTGCTAGCTCCACGTGGCGTGCCCAAGCGACGAGGTACCACATGTCACTGCCACAACGGTGCTATGTTAGCAACCATCCACATCATTTTCCACGTCCATTAAACTTCCATGTGGCATCCACCTCAGCTTAAGTCAAGAGGGTCCCACAGGGTCAAGTCATGTTGAGTTAGTTCATGTTTTCACATTATGTAACTTATGGTCGCTTGAGACCCTCCACGCTAACCACTGTATTTATGTTCCTCGTGATATGAATACCTTTGTCCCCTGGAATGCCACGATTTCTCGTTGACATACGTCAATATTCTGTCTCGCAGAGGCATATCTCCATTCCCCAGGATATACACATATTTATCAACAGACGTTGAAAGTTCCCGTCCCATAAAGGCACATCTCTGTTCCCTTGGAAATATATGTACCCATCTCCGGACGAACATTTCTCTGTCTCCATAAACTCCAACTCTATTGCAAGTCTAAAAGGGTCGTTCGTCTTGAGCACAAGCCTGTTGTTTGGCGATGACTAGGCTTAAAAGTCTTAAGGAATTCAATGGCTTGTGAATCCATTCTCGGTGATGAGTAATGCTCGACACCATTATTATGACAAGAATAAGACCTTCATTCCAAACATTATATGTGGCTAGAACACAATCAAAGGAGCTATACTCATGCCTGTTGTCAGATGTTGAAACCAACTAAACCATAGCTAACATTTTTTATATAATTACAAACACAAAAACATCATATTAATTCACCAAATGGATCCTAAGCAACACTACCAAATCCATTGATATATTATACCATATATCATTTACAACATTAGTTACAGACTTTCAACAATTTGTAAGCACATAAATCCACAATACACATAGCATAACAACCATGAGAAGTCCCACATAGTGACAGTCAACTGATCATGTCAAAAAATCAACCATAAATGTATCAGTGGCTCTACAACACAAGAATATATCAGCAAATACAGGCTCTACAAGCCTTCAACCACGAGAACACTCATATTAATATTTCATTATAAACAACCGAGAATATCATACTCCATTCACAAGTTGATACATTCATTCTCACATTTCGTAACACATCATTCATCATTCATTGTGCCACATGTGTATAAGAAAATATACTTATCTTATTATCTTGAGTGACTAGCGATTGAGGGAGGGACTTAAAGTCTCCACCCAACCATAGGCCAACTACACTGCAATATTTCTTGCAGCTAACCACTGCTAAGTCGGATTCAGAGTCTAAGGAGTTAATTGCTCAAGAGTATTCTCACCAATAACTAGTCAAACATATGGTAAGAAGAGAAGTCCACTTTCTAGGTAGTTTGTCAACTACCTCCAATAATGACACCATAGTGAACCTCTGGCCTAGTAGAAAAATCAACCACAAGAGTTCATCCAAGGCTCAGTGAGTTACAATTCGGTTCCAGGAGAATGAATACACTATTTGGGAGGCTTATCAGTCGACTTCTCTAAGCTAGTATTGTAGGGGTCAACAATCCATTATCCAGGTGGTTTATCAACTTACTAAGCAAGTATATAAGTGGCTTATCAATCCCAAGGTTAACACTTAGTGATTTATTAGTCCTTTCATCTAGTACCTAGGTGTCTCAACCTATTATGTGGTTTATCATCCCCGGCTAGCATCCTAGTGGTTTGTCAATCCCAAGGCTAGCACTGAGTCTTTCAACTCCACTAAACTTTTCCCTGGCCAATCGATTTACAGGCATGCACACAAGCCTTAACAAACACAAGGAATACTATCCCAAACATGGAACACAGGCTAGATAAAATTGTTATTTTTCCCTAGCAAATCCACGTTAACTGCCAATTCCAAGCCTTGTGTTCTCTTTCCTTGTGCATTCAATGTTCTTTCTTTTGCAAGTTGCCTCTTGCTCCTCATCACTATGCTTTTGTACACCTTGTCTCCCCTCGTGATTTGTTTCACATACTTTTCCCATGTGTGTTGACCACACCTATGCTTCCCACAAGAACCAGGATTGCATGGGCTCATCCTTCACTCAAGAAGTCCGTTCTTGAATTCGATGCTTGCACCAACAATGCGATAAATCCATCAGGGAGATAGGTGGTGAAATAAATACAATGGCTTGGGTTTACAAGCGATCCCTCCTCCTCAGACCTTTGAATCCATGTCCACTTCCCTCAGCGAGTCAATGTTTTACATTTCCACATTATTTACATGAATTACAATTCATAGCAATATTTACAAGAGAGAGCAAAAATGGCTATCACAGATGGCCTTAGATATCGGCATGTCGGGTATCGACCAAAACAAAATATAAAGGAAATCGTTGCAAACCAACTAGGGCCGATACAGAACCCTATGTTGGAACATTGACAATGGAATACCAGATTTCGATAAAATGACAATAGTTGATGGTGATATTCATAAATCTTCGTTAACTGACAAAAGCATCACCAGAACCCGAGAAAATCATGAGTTTTGTGTTACGGAGTTTTCTAGATGTATGAATTTTGCGCTTGGAATCCTCAATAAAGGAACTTTTCCACTAGGTGGATGGACCCCACATGAAACCATGAATTCGAAACCTCGACTTGGAACCACGACTGGTTAGTACAGTCATTTGTGTTTTTCTTCCATGAATCAACGAAAACTTGATCTAGCTCAATCCTCAATATATAATGATTATTCAACAGAACACAAGAACATCATTGAATTGATTAATAGGGAAATACAAAGAACATGATATTGTATTGAAACTGAAAATAGAGAATGAATGATTGTAGACAAGCAATTGAAATTGCAATATCAACCTTTCAATGTCCTCAGATTTTTTCACACTCTCTTGCTCACTCTTCCTCTCATACACTTCCATTACATTGAAAATATAATACATAAAAACACTTTCATACAAAATTAACGAACTTAATCATTTTCTTAAACTTATCTAACAATTCCCCTAATTTAGCCAAGTTTTTTCTCTTACATGTCAAACTTATTAACACTCATTAAAACCTCTTAACCATAGAGATACCTTCTAGAGATATTACAATTTAAATAAAAATTGAGAAAACCAACTTCCTCTAGTAAATCTTTTAACCTATGAAGGTAAATCATGAATTTGACTTGTAAGATGCTCCTACATCAGGATGTGGTCCTCAAGGTAGGGGAATACCCCCTTATTCTCAGAATGGGGAAAACTTCCTCCGAAACTTTCACCCACACTTCCCTTTTAGGGAGGCATTGGGAAACACAAGGTGAGGTGTTCCTCCCAAAAGAGAGATGTCCTCTTTCTTCTTCTTTTTTAGGGGGGGGGGGGGGGGGACGGCGGAATACTTTAGAGCTCTACCCCACAAAGGGGGGACTCTAGGTTGCTCCCCTACAAAAAGGGGGCCTATGCACCCCTAATCACAAATTCACTCATTGGTCTTTGAAAAAGGTCATTCAAAATAAAAATAAAAATAAACAAAAGAACCCTGATCCAAAATTGTCCAACCGCTTACACCCTATTGCACCTTATAGAAGTACATAAGGTTAAAACATAACCACATCTCATTTGCATATGAGTAATTTTGTTTATGAGAGCACTTTGAGAAATCAATTGTGAGACTTAATTTTTGAACCATAAGGACTAATGTTAAACATGTCACTTATACATATTTTTTAAATTGATCTTAAAAAAAAGGCCATTATAATAAAAATAAACATGAACAAAAACAAAAACATCCAATCCAAATTTGGCTAACCCCTTACAACCTATTGATACCTTATAAAAGCCCATAAGATTAACACAACCATATCTCATTTGCATATGATTGATATCGTTTAGAAGAGTATTACTAGAGATCAATTGTGAAACTTAATCTTTGAACCATAGGAACTAATACTAAACATGGCACCTATAAACATTTTTTAAATATTAATATATAAATTTAATGAAGAATACAATAGTGATTGATGAATTTTGATGGTCACTATTATAATTTGATTGCAATGTGAATATGTATTTCATAGTTTCATTGTCCATTTTGTAGTCGATCCAAATCATAAATGTAGGATGATGTAGTATGCTGTATATCTCGACATCCACTATAAAAATATGAAGAAATTGTTTTTTGGAGAAGTTATAGATAAGTATAACGAGTATTAGCACAAATGTATTCGGAAGTACTGACCATTACTTAGAGAGAGAATGACAAGTATTGACCAGTGAATAAATTCAGGAGTATTGAGCTGAGTACTCACCATACTCGGGTATCGTTACCATGTTATGCAGTCTCACATTTGTGGTGTTGATTGAAAGATTGCATCCCATCATTAGCATAATTCCTCAACCTGATTAATTCACAAGTTTTAGAGAATCCAGGTAGATTGATACTGGAGTTCATTGCAGTGGATGTCAACAAGAAAGCTCCACACGGTATTTTAAGCTTCATGAATCAACTAGAGATAACCATCCAAAAACAGATGAACATCAACAATGGTACTGTAAAAGTAAATAACTATTTAAATATCTGAAGCATTCTTGTACAATCAGTGATCTAGGCAAATAAGATCCATTTGGTTCGTATGATCAATTTGATCAATGAAATGCTGTTACCATGCTATAGCAGAGATCTTCTGGAAGACTATAAGATAAAAGTATTGTGTCATATGTAGAAACCTTAGCTCTGAATTATAGATTTTGAAAAACAAGACATCAGCACATTATCATACCATGTAAAATTACGAAGTTGTTCTAACTATTGGCATCCCGAGGTCAATTCTTGGCAATTGCCAAAACTAGGCTAAGTTTTAACGATTATGGAGAGTCCAAGTCCTGGTTTATCATGATATAATACAATACCACTTGTCGTACATAAATTACATTCAAGAGCCATATGATAAAAAATATTGATTCCAAAAACATTATCATTCCGCATTTTAATTTTTCAAATGAAGGTCAAATGTATAATCTTGATCTCCTCATTCTGAGGGTGGCATCAGGAAATCTGCTAGGCATTTCCCCTCATTCCAAATATGGTACACCAGATTTGTCAGAAGCTTGAGGTTTTGCAACATAGGGCTCAAGGCCATTGCAACAATATACTTGTTAAGAGCTCAACACGTCACTTGGGGGAATTGACTCTAGGCAGTAAGGATAACAATCATTCCCTAACCACCTGAGCTAGATCCAATTGACAAAACATGCCTAAGCTGATAAAACTGTAATGAGATGTCTTGCAGCTCACCTTAGCATCATTGATAATCCCAACAAGGGCACTATCTGCCCCTGAATTGATGGTAACCAATGATATCACTCTGAACGATTTCTCTTGTATCCATTCTTGAAAATGAACTTGATTGTGGAGTGACAATCACCACAACTTCCAAGATTCTTCACAACTTGAATAGTTGTTCCAGTTTGTATGCTTATATGGCCAAATGCAAATGTCAACTTGGTATGCTTACATGGCCAAATGTAATTGCCAACTTACGCATTCTGGTAGTGAAAAAATTTGTTCCTTCTCCTACTCCTCCACATCATTCAGTACAAAACTCATCGTCTGAGGAACATACCCAGTCACCTTCATTTCGCAAGATAATCTCTCCAGCTCTGCATGGATTTCTTTTGTTTCTGGGTGTGATCCTACAAGGAAAGTGTTAACTTGGTCATTAACTTCAATCCAACTGCACCCAGGTGTTTTTTTCACTCCTCTGTCTTTCATCATTTTTCGTACCTTTCCAATGTCACCCCACCTGCCAGCTGCAGCATATATATTTGAGAGGAGGACATAAGGTGTTGCATGCTTAGGATTCAACTCAAAAAGGCGTTCTGCCACACATTCACCTAGCTCTATATTGTTATGTATTGTACAAGCACCAAGCAAACAGCTCCACAAAGCAGCATCAGGTTCTAGTGGCATTCTGTTGATGAGATGTTGAGCTTCATCAAAATGTCCAGCTCGACCAAGCAGATCAACCATGCATTTATAATGTTCAATTGTAGGTGTGATATGATATTTTTCACTCATAGAAATGAAGTTTTGGTAACCCTCTTCCACTAAGCCTGAATGGCTGCATGCAGACAAAACACTAACTAAGGTAACATGATTTGGGTTGATGCCAGCGCATTTCATTTGTTCAAAGAGTTTGATGGCCTCGTTGCCACATCCATGCATGGCATATCCTGCAACCATGGCATTCCATGAGACAACATCTCTTTGATACATTTTATCAAATAATTCACGTGCCTTTTGTATGATCCCACATTTTGCATACATGTCTATTAAGGCATTTGTCACAATCACATCAAATTGATAGCCACTTCGTATTATATTTTCGTGGATCTCCACACCTTGTCCTAAAGATGTCAAATTAGCACAGACTGGGAGAATACTGGCAAAGGTTACTGAGTCTGTCGTTGAACCTGCAACTTGCATTTGTTTGAAAAGTTTCAAAGCCTCGTTGACATACCCATTCTGTGTGAATCCGGCAATCATTGCATTCCATGATTCTGTGGTTCTTTGAGGCATCTCCTTAAAGAGATTCACGGCCTCATCAACAATCCCTTTCTGTGAAAATCCTGAAATCATAACATTCCATGAGACCACATTTCGTTGAGGCATTCTCTGAAAAAGTTCCAATGCCTCATTAATGAGACCATTCTGTGTATAGCCTGCAATCATAGCATTCCATGATACCAGGTCTCGGAGATGCATCTTGTCAAATAATTCACGTGCCTTCTCTATTCTCTCACAATGTGCATACATGTCTATAAGGGCAGTTGAGACAAAGAGATTTGACTGAAATCCAGTTCTCTTTATTTGTTCGTGGATCTTTATACCTTGTTCCAGCGAATTCAGCTTAGCACATGCTGGTAGTACACTGGAAAAGGTAACCTGATTTGGTTCAATGTTTGTCTGATTCATTTGATCAAAAAGTCTCAATACCTCATTATCATGTCCGTGCCTGACATACGCTGCAATAATTGCATTCCATGACACCACATTCCTTTGGTGCATTTTGTCAAATAAAGCACGAGCCTTCTCTATTCTCCTACATTTTCCATACATGTCTATCAAGGCATTTACCACTATAATGTCCGGTTGATATCCATTGGTCAATATTTTTTCATGGATCTCCGTACCCTCTTCTAGGGCTGCCAAATCGGCACATGCAGCGAGTATCCTGGCGAACGTTTTCGAATCTGGCTTCACACCTGTTAATTGTAGTTGTCGAAAAAGTTCCAGTCCCTCCTCGTAACACCCATTTTGTGCCAACCCCGCAATAAGTGCATTCCACGATTCCATGTTCTTTTGAGGCATTTCCTCAAACAGTTGCGTAGCCTCAGCAACAAACCCATTCTGTACAAATCCCGACATCATTGCATTCCATGAGACCACATCCCTTTGAGGCATTTTCTTAAAGAGTTCCAGGGCCTCTCCAATAAGACCATTCTGAGCATACCCTGTGATCATCGTATTCCATGTTACAGGGTCTCGTTTCTGCATTTTGTCAAACACATCGCGTGCCTGCCCTATACTTCCACATTGTGCATACATGTCAACAAGAGCAGTCATCAAGAAGACATTAGACTGCAAGCCTCCCTTTATTATTTCTTCATGAATCTCCACGCCCTTTTCAAGAAAAGCCAAGCTGCCACAGGCTGGAAGAACACTAATAAAGGTGAATAGATTGGGTTGGATACCTGTTCGTCGCATTTGATCGAACAGCCTTAATGCCTCCTCGGCAAACCCATATCTTGCGTAACCCCCAATCATTGCAGTCCAGGAGACAACATTCCGCTCAGGCATTTTGTCAAACACTTCGCATGCCTTCTCTATGCTCCCACATTTTGCATACATGTCTACAAGGGCACTTGCCACAGAGACATGAGATTCACATCTAGCTCTTATTATCTCTTCATGAATCTCCACACCCAATTCTACAGATCCCAAGTTCGCACATGCAGGAAGAACACTGGAGAAAGTAAAGTAGTTCGGTTGGATACCTGCTCGTTGCATCTGGCGTAAGAGTGACAATGCCTCCTTATAAGGTCCATGCCTTGCATAAGCTGAAATCATCACAGTCCAGGAACATACATCTCGTTCCGGCATTCCATCAAAAACTGTGCGAGCATCCACCACAGCCCCACATTTGACATACATGTTGATTAGCGTATTTCCTAACAAAGTGTCTCCCTTAATTCCCATCTTATCTATGTGAGCATGAATTTCCCTGCCCTCCGGCAAGGCTTTCTTTCGAATGCAACCCTGCAAGAGATCAACATATGTACCAGTGTCTACAGGCTTGTCTGTATTGTACAAAATGTGGAGCGCCTCCTTCAAATGGCCCTTTCTACAGAGCTCTCTGATTCTCTCTATAGATAAACTGTTAGTATTGGCATTGGCTTGTGTGGCCATCGTAGCCATTCTACGCTTACTGTTAGTTTTTAACCAAAGAAACAATACCATCATGTTTTTCTTCTTCTGGTTGCATAGCAGTTCTAAGATTGCACATATGGCACATAACAAGGTTGGTGAAAGTTGGGTTGTGTTATAGTTTCAAGGTCGTTCCCTTAAAGAAGTGGCTCCGCTGAGGACTATTGAATTGAGATCTGGTGGTAGCGAAAGTATAAAGAAACCCCGACCTCTTGAAAGGTGGTGAATTACCAAGCGTTCTGAATTTCCAAATCTGGAGCAGCAACTCCGCTGGAAATGGAAGGATTTACAATAGTCGCCTTCCCTCTAAAAATTCCATTCAATTTGCTCCAGTGATACATAACTCTGTATCCCCCCACGAAGCCTCCATTCGATTCATTACTACTTTCAAAAAAATATGCGTGTATTGATAAAATGGAGAGGTGGTTAATCTTTTCCCCTCTTTGTATTTAAAAAGCACTAAACGACAGCGAATTGACAAGGGTTTCTCCTCTTTTAGAAAAGAAAAAACATTGATATTTATAATACTATGAAAAATACTGGTATATTGATCCAAATGTATTTATCATTTGTTGCATAGGGAGTCTCAAGCAAGGACTTACAACATATAGAAATAACATATAAAATTCTATCTTAATCATAACATATAATTTTGGCTATTTCTAACATGTAGCCATGTAATATTATGTCATATAAAGATCGATAGATTTTAATAAAAGAAAGTAGTTGTAGACTATGAAATGCTCCTAATCTAACAACAAAATCTGCAAATCTATAAAGCAACTCAACATATTAGGAATGATTTTTCTTCTAGTCTATTGGCATGTCGGATAAAGTTGTAATGTACAGTCTGTAACTCGACAACAAGTACCCTTTTTAATAAAGAACTCGTGACATCATTAAACTCTTTGAATATATGTCTGAAGGATATGTTTATAAAAGAACTCCTCAAGTGCTCAATGCAGGTCATCCAATTTGCCAGATAAGGAGGTCCAAGATTTTCCCTACCAAATGCCCATTCAATGATGACCTTTGCATCACCACAAATGTTGATCTGCTCCAAATTTAGCCTTCTTGCAAAGTGCATCGAGCCCCACAATCCAATGACTTCAACTCTTGTATTGGAGCCCTCTCCACCATACTAGAACAAGTGAAAATGATCATCTACGTTCATCATGAAGACCGCTCCATAGCCACAAGGACCACACTGGGTTGCACCATCAAAACAACTTGTGGGTAAACCAAAAAATGAAGGCAATCCAGATTACTATGAACTTTTGATTTGTGTAGCTTCTGGGGATGTTCCTCGAATTATGCACATATCTTATTTTCAATCCGACCAATGTCAAGGGGTCGCTCATAAAAAATAATGTTGTTCCTTGCCCACCATATGCCCCAAATAATAAATCAGGGTAAAGTTTTGTGTTCCATTCGCCATCTCATCCACCACTTGAAGCAAGATTCTAGAGAGGAGAAGCATCATCTAAAATATAAATTGTAAGCATGCATTACCCTGCACCAAATCGCGATTGCAAATGGATATTCTAGAAAAAGATATAAAACATTCTCATTTTCCTCCTTGCACTTTATACAACAATTTGGGCTACTAATCCCTCATTTATTTATATTGTCCCAAGTTAATATGCGATTTTTCCAGGCAAGCCAACCAAACAGAATAAGCTTCTTCGACAAATTCCACTTCCAAATTGCCTTGAACCAACTCTTTTCCATATTGTGATGAAGGTCATGAAAAATGAATGAATATACCTCTAACACCACAAGACTACCATTACGTAGAGACCCATTCCGTCTAAGAGTATCTTCATTTTCCCTCTGTGAAAATTCCTAGATCTGGAATCCTCTTGCAACAACTGGTATTAATTCTTTTAACTGATAAATTAATTATTCAGTTTATTGCTATGGTAACATTGAATTAAACACACTGCAACCTTCACTAAATAAACTGCAGAAAAATACAAGTGCGGAAACAAAAACTGAGCAAGAAGAAATCATAGACACATCTCACACGGTTATTTTTGGACTAATGTCCCCGGAGAAACCCAGTGCGGGAAAACTAGTGCAACAACTAAGGGTTTATTTATTATGCAGTAGTAATTTCTGAATACAATCTCTGGATGCCTTTTCTGGCAATCCAATTACAGAGAATTTCACTGACGGAGAGATTAGTGAGGTTACCTCACACTATCACTAGAAGTCCCAGTTGATCTGACAACTGAATGAGTTGCCCCTGACAACCTCTGTGCTACATCTACGCAGTCCCAAATCAACCCTCTTGGGTACAACGTCACCCCTTCTGTGGATCGATTTGTTGCCCAGGAATTTTGATTTCTATCTCCCAGTCTCACACCCCAACTCTTGGCTTCTGGAATTGATTCCTTCAGTAAATTTTTGGTTCCCTCTTGGCCTCTGCATAGCCCTGCGTGGCTCTATGTCAATCTCTCTGGCTTTGCATTGGCTTTGCTAGATCTCTTTTTGCCTTCTCTGCCGATGATTCTCCGACCGAGAAATATTTCTCTTCGGATATTATCCCTACCCCTCTCTACAAAAAATCTCTTGATCGAAGTTTCTCTAAGCATTTCTCACTTCAAAAATTCGATCTCTTGATCCTTCAGTGTTTTGTGTGTTTTCCAGATGACCCTTCAAGCCCTTCTTATAGTCTTCTCGTTGAAACTTCAATGACCGAGATTAAATCTCTAATCAATGGTTAAGATTAACTTTTGACTTGATCATTTTTTTCTAGAAAATTCACACCCATATTCTATTAATTCACTTTAATTATTTTATTTTCCTAAGTTTATACTTAGGGTCCTTTTTAAAATAATTATTTTTTTCAATAAAATACAATTTCGGTGGAATTTTCCAAAACGATTTATGGGTTATCTGGAATACATGTGTCTAAACCTCCTTGCAAATTTTGAGATTAGAGCACATCCAATGTTACTAGAAATCCCTCTTGGTAATCCCTACCATTGAGGTCGATTATGTACCTATTCCCACAGTCAATAAAAGAGCCCATAAGACCTATCACCTCACTTGATTTCCATATAGGCATAATTTCATCTCATCGAAACCGTTCAAGGCTTTTTTTTCAACTAAATAAATTGAAGCCTGAAGCAACTCTTAGGCATATATAGTCCTATTCGGGATTGGACCACAAGATCTGTGATAACCGTTTAGGACTAGTGATAAAAAACAGGCCATTTGCATATAAAACATTCAAGACATCTTTAGCCAAAATATGATTTTGCGTACCAATTATAGGATCGACACCAATAATAATATTGTTACCATTTCCAAAGGACCACCTCATATTCTTAAAGATCCAATAGCTAAATTTTTGGAACCCATTCCATATATGTGAGTCGTTATGAACTATATCAATACCATATTTGTACCATTCTGGAATAGACATTCGTTTCAAGTACTTACCCTTGATAATATCTTACCAAATACCACCACATGTTAAGGCCCTCTAGAAGCTCTTGATGAGAAGATCCCAACCAATTTTTTTTTATCCAATAGACCCCAACCCCATATTATTTTCCACATGTGATGTCATCTAAATGAACTAGATGGAATTTTTGTTACCTCTAGCTCCCACCTACAAAAACTTGGTAATAATGGAATCGATATTTTTTATGATTTTGCAAGGTAACATGTAAAAATGCATCTAATAAGCATAAATGCGTTGAAGGAAAGATTCGATGAGCACATACCTACCTCCCAACAATAGTCATTGATGGTCCAATGAGACAACCAATTTTCAAATTTATCCACGGTCCATGTCCAATATCTTACCTGATAATTATTTGGTTTCAATTTGAAACCCAGTTAGGAGAAACCATTGTCCAACAAGGAAGTGTTCATCTCATAAATATTTGTAATTTAGAAAGAAAATCATTTTCCTTAGAGACCTTAATCAACATTGATTTATGGTTGTTAGCATATAACCGTGAAGAATCCCCAAACAATGTAATGATGTAATATAGAAATATCCACTGTGGGAGTGATACATGTCTAAATATTAGCACAGCATCCATAGACATTAGGTGGGTGACAAAGATCTTTCTGGTCACCTTCAAACCATGAAAGAGGTCATTTTCACATGCTTCCTTGATTTTTATACTGAGACCATCAATCACCAATAGAAACAAATAATGGAGATAAAGAGAATCATTGTCGAAGATCTTTGTAAGCTTTGAATAATGTGGATGGAGTTCGTTTTATTAGAATTGCATAGTTTACCATAGAAACACACGACATAATCCAGTCAACAATGTTAATATTCAGTCCAATCTTGACTAGCACTATACTGATATATGACCAATCAACATAGTCATATGCTTTGTGTAAATCCAATTTAAGAATCAATGCTTCTTTCTTTTGGGACTTAATTAAGTGTATACACTACTGAGCAATAGTGACCACATCTTGGATTTCTTTGTTCCAGAGAAAATCAGACTGCTCATCTGAAATGTATATTGAAATCTTGTCTTTGATCTTGTTTGCAACAATATTTGAGATCATCTTGTAGGTAATGTTGCATAAGGTGATAGGGCGGAAGTCACTAAAATGTTTAAGATGAGATCAGGTCTTTGAAATTAGAGAAATAAAGGTTGATTTAATCGCTCCAACCATCTAATGATTGAGTCTTGATTCTTTTGCCATCGACAATAGATCCTTTCCCATAATGTTTAGAAAGTGCAAAAAGATTTCAACAGTCCACCCATCCGGGTCAGGACATTTATCTCTTGAAAAAAAACGCAAGACCTTTGATATTTCCTCCATCCTTTTATGTATTTATTTAACATTCAATTGAAAAGAAAAATGACAATTGAATACATCTCACTATTCAATTTAAAAATTTATTTCCAATTTTAAATACATATATTTATTAACATAATAATAGTAAATATATTTATCGATTTATTTTATATCCTTAAAATATTAAAAATAATTATAAAATACTATTTTTAATATAATATTTAGAATAGAATAAATTTTAGCCCTAAAACTATTAATTTGGTAGCTCAGGGACAAATTCTCTCCTTTGGACAATCTTCCTCATCAAGAAGTACCCCTTCTAGCCCTTAGTGTTATTACCTATACAAATTTGTTATACAGGTGGCTAAAACTTTTGAGCCTTCAAAGAACAATTTTTTATTACTAAAAGCTTGTTGGCTCTTGAAGACTCTTGAAGGCCTCATGCCTCTTGCCCAAATCTACACTTGTTGTTTACATCCTAAAAGACTACGAAATCCTATGTGATTTCAAAGGCCAAATCTTGTTGCAAACATTTTCCCCTTCCTCTTCTTCCCAAAACTATATATATATATATATATTTTCCTCTCCTCTTATCCCATGAAAATCTTGTTTCCCACGTTTCTCCCATTTCCACTTCATGAAAACCGTGATAAGGTTCTAAGACCCCTTCTTGGCATATGAAAGCCTCAAATCCCTTTCAAAATCCTTGAAAAACCATTAAAATGCATATTTTCTATGTATTGGGCTTAAGCCCCCTTCAGCTAAAGTCTCTAACCCTTTTCATCCATGCGCCCTGGCACCAGAACCATGCACTAAGTCAGTCAGGCGCTTATCCATTTTAAACAATTATTCCGCCCCGAAAATATTAAAAAAACCTTTGTTATTTGCAAATTTCGGGTTTTATTCTATTTTGTAAAGTTTTCTGCCGGTACGATCTTCCACTAAATCTCCACCGTCGATCTAAATCCACAGATTGGACGGTGCGGAGTCTGTCTACCTGGTGGTCTCTGCCAGCTGTTCCCCACTCCAGAAACCGCGTGGTATCCATCGCACCGCCTTTGGGGCAAGGGCAGTTTTTTCCCGATCGCCAGCGATTCTACACACTGCTCGACACGTGTCCTGGGCACTGTTCCGAAAACCTCCGTCCATCGCACATTAAAGTTCGAACGTGGACACGTAGTGATATTCACGTCCACCGTCCAATCTGGGGCTGATCATCAAACGGAGATCACTCGTCGAAGATGCACGCGCGATAATCAGGCTACCGTGCAGCGGAAACAACATCTTCGCAGTCGATCTGATCTGCAGATCGACGGTCCAAAATTCATCGCCCAGATTCCCTCCGTTTGACTTTCAACTTCTGCTCCTGATCGTCGATCTCTGCGCGATCGACGGCTCAGATTCATTCTCCTTTTCTTCCTCCTCGTTCAATCTCGACCGTCGATCTCTGCGCGATCGACGGCTCGGATTCAATCTTTTTTTTTGCCTGATTCTACGATCTCTCCCGATCAATCCTGACTGTTGGATGATGTCATCCAACGGCCACTCTTCCCCCACATATCCTCTGCAGCAAAAACCTATATATGCAAGATTTTATAATTGTTTTTCGTATTTTGTAGGGTTTCAATGGTTTTTCCACTATAACAGAAGAAAATTCAGAAACGGAGGGTGACGATCCTCCCTCCTCTGATCCATCATTGAAAATCGTACGCAGGTTCCAAATTCATGTTTCATCGGTGCTTTATCAAAACATTAATGCTTTATAAATCCTGCATGACCCTCCACACAAGCAAGAAAGCCATGAATTGGGCACAGTCAAAGAGTATCAGTGCCAAAGACCAAAATGTATCAGAACAGAGGATTAGAGACAGTTTTACGGGGATTACGGCTAAGACAGTTATCAAAAGCCTAATCCCTGATTTAAAACATGGTTAAAGAAGAACATCTTAAGTGTTTCAACAGACAGAAAGCCTCCACTGCCACACCTGAGGCAAATTGATTTCTTAGTGACGCAACAACGCTGAAAGTTAGCCCTGAGGAGAGATGGTCAACCGTCGTCGTGGCTCTGTCAGCTCTTCCCTTTGTCCCACGTGGTCTATTTCTTTTTATTTAATTTATCAGTTTCAAAGAAATTGACAAATAAACTTATTCACAGCTCTCGAATGTTATATTATATTTCCCGACATATATATATATATATATCGTCCCCGCATACTATAACCAATGTTAAACCTTCGGACCTTATATATTAAAAATCAACGCCTTCCGAATAAATGACTCATAAACATACCTTGGCTCTGGGTTCCGCCTCCACAATCAATAGCCAATCAAATGTACGCCCGTACCTTAGGTTAAATTCCATGCATCTTCGTTGTGCGACCACCGTTCGATGACTCTGCGCCAGATCGACGGCTCTCGACAATATTGCTCAGCGTCCTCGTACTAACTTTAACGTGCGATGAGAATACAGAAAGGCAGTTTTGCGCGGGTCCACTTCGCCACGTGTCGATTCCTCTATGGAATCGCTCCCCCCTCAGGAAATACCACTTATTCACCAAAAGCGGTGCGATATGGGCAACCCACTTCCGCAATTCCACTTGTGGGTTTGGAACAATGCTTAATCAGGGTTCACGTGGGGTTGAGCTATCCTTTTAATTCGTTAACTCAAGTCAGGGTTCCGATATCAAACAAATCTATCCCGTTGTAAAGGCAGAATTCTACCATTCAAACAAAATTTGCGACCATGGTTCCTCTACACAGACCCCGCCTGCGGGTGGTGTTAATCCACAGGGGTTATCCAATTAAATTTAAGAGAAATAATGGACTGAGGGATACAGAACCTATATAGCAGGTTAATTCAACAAGTATATATATATATATACAGAGTCCAATCACTTCACAGTTAAACCAATTTCTTCACAAATAATGACACAAGAGAGTTAGATACTCAACAGAAGTTGAAATTCATTTAACTGGAAGCAATGCACAGATTTGTTGCAGGAACCTCTCTTCCTCCCCTCTTGCTCTCTCTTTTTTTTCTCCATCCGGAGAATACAATTTATACATCAACATATGTCCTTTCGGTTCCTCTGTGAGGACCGTTATGGTAATTCAAGAGCCTAATTACAATTATTCGAAAACTAAAAACATGACAGATGGACTAACTATTCGACTGCTACAACTCTAACTAATCTAAATAATACAATCAGCTGAGGTATTGACACCTAGCTGTAACAATTCAAATTTTTTCAAACCCTCCTAGCCACAACATGTGGAAAAAACTCCTACATTGCTGGCTAGTGTCTAATGCCCCTGCATCAGACTCCCGAGGGCAATCTTCTTCATGGGCTCCTGTCCATGAGCTCTCCCACTGATCTGCCTATCTTCTGCAACATTTCTTCAGTCATCCAAGTGGCATCTTCTTCTGGCTTATCCTTCCATTTGATCAAGTACTGAAAGTACTCTTGTCCTCTTGTCCTTCTGAACACTCTTTTGTCCAATATCTTCTCTGGTTGCAATGGTTGTGCTGGAGGTAGCTGCTCTTTCCACTCAATCTGTTCCTTGTCTGCTGCTCTTTCTTCTGCACCATCATCTTCATACTTGTACAAATATGCAACATTAAAAATGGGAGATATTCCAACATCAGGAGGTAATTCAATCTCATAAGCATTTGCAGAAAACTTCCTAAGTATCTTGCATGGCCCAATCTTCTTGAACTTCAATTTGTTGTATTGCTTCTTTGGGAATCTCTCCTTTCTCAAGTGTGCCAAAACCTGATCTCCTACTTCAAAATGAACTTCTTTTCTGCTTAAGTCTGCTTTGCTTTTGTATTTGATGTTGCTGCCTTGTAGTTGTTGTTTCACTTGTTCATGTATGGCCTGGATCTCTGAAGCAAATTCCTCACCATCTGCACTTCTCAGTTCTTTCCCTAGATTTCTCAATTCTGATATTCCTCTGGGGTTCATTCCATAAACAATATGAAATGGACTCTGCCTTGTGCTTCTATTTGGTGAATCATTGTATGCATATTCTGCCTGGGGCAAAATATGATCCCACTGCTTGGGATGCTCTCCTGAAAAACATCTCAACAAATTTCCCAGACTCTTATTCACTACCTCAGTTTGTCCATCAGTCTGAGGATGATAAGCTGAGCTGAAACTTAGTTTGGTACCAAGTTTCTTCCACAGTGTCCTCCAAAAATGACCCACAAATCTGGTATCTCTGTCTGAAACAATACTCTTGGGCAACCCATGCAATCTAACAACTTCTTTGAAAAACAAGTTAGCAACATGGGTGGCATCACTAGTTTTATAGCATGGAATAAAATGTGCCATTTTGGAGAATCTTTCCACTACAAAAAAGACTGCATCATTCCCTCTCTAAGTCTTGGGTAATCCTAGAACAAAATCCATACTCACCATGTCCCAAGGCCTGTCTGGAATAGGCAAGGGAGTGTACAATCCTGCATTCTGGCTCCTTCCTTTAGCATACTGACAGATTTTGCAATTCTTCACAAACTTGTCCACTTCTACTCTCATCTTGGGCCATAAATAAAAGTGACTCGGCTACTCACATAAGTCTTATCGGTACCAAAGTGTCCAACCAAGTCCACCTTTATGCTTCTCTTTGATGAAATTTTCTCTCATGGAACATTTTGGTACACCTAGGTTAGCTATACGAATAACAAGTCCTCCTGCAGAAATAATCTGACCATGGCTATATCACATTAAAGCAGTTGCCACATGCCTCGAAATCTTCTTCAAAATTTGGATGTTGTTTTATACAATTCTTTGAGAAAATCAAATCCTACAATTTCCAAAATTGTTGAACAAGCATGTGCCTCCTACTCAAAGCATCAGCTACTTTATTGGCTTGGCCACTTATATGTTTCAAAACAAAATTAAAACTTTAGGAGATACTCAACCCATTTAGCATGCTTATGTTTCAACTTAAGTTTGTGTTGAAGCCTCGAAAATCATTTGCTACAACATTGGGGGATAACCACCCGATGGGGCCATATCCTGACTCCTTTTCCTCTTTTCCGTTTATGATAGCGGCTCTGACTGGTTTAACTAGGTCCAGTTACCTTTTCCCTATCGCTATTGATTTATGATGTTTCCTTAAATACCAATAGACAGGGATATCAGATCAATTCTTCTTGCTGATCAGGCAAGAGAATGACCCTTAAGCTGATTTGGGTTCAGCCAAACCACAACTAAGATTTTTCCTCTTCGAGAAGAGGACTTAAAAGAATGTAGAAATTAATCTAATTGCAAACTTATTCTATAATGCAAGCAAAAAGAAACTAATCTAAATCCTATCTCAATTAGGTAGATGAAAATCTAACCCAACTAAGAGCAAGATAATTAAGTAATGAGGATTAAAATATGTCTGGATTTTAATTAATGTCAAACCAACGAAGAAATTCAATTTAGCTCACATTTGTGAGTACCAAAACATATTCTATTGAGACCATTTGACTGAAATAATAAATCAACAACACTCCGGAAGAAATTCACAAAAATGATATTGATTATCAAATCAATCAAGCCAATAATTTAATAATAATATGTGGAAGAAATTCACAACATATTATTATTTAAAAAATCAGTTTTGTAAGACAGATTTCTGAGCAAATCGTTACTCGGAAATCAGAGTTAAATCCATAAGAACAGAGATACATAACAATTTGAGACAAATTATCCATATCAACAGAAATGCATAAACATGAATAAAATGAAACAACAATTTTATTAACATAAAAATGAAACTGATATTTGATACAGAAATGCCAAAAATACCATTTAATTGAATCTGCTTCTCTGATCCTGGTCTCTAACAGTACTTTACATTACTTGAATTTCTGCTTTCAAGACTAGAGCTGCAGAAATGCAAACTCTGCCCATCATGCATAATTCAAGATATAAAGAATAAACCCTCATTAATGTTCAGATCTGAAATTTTCTCTCCTCCCCATCTACAAATCTAAATCCATATTACAGAAATGCTTTTAGAAGTCTGGAATTGCAGAGGAGAGCAGCCCCTATTCCATTCTGCAATCCGCTATTTATAATATTTGCAAAGGAATTCTTGAGATGAAAGTTTGCTGAAGAAAATCTACCCAATCACTTTTATTTGCTCAAAAATTCCAATCTTTTAATTGTTGGAGCATTCTCATTGATTGAAGTCTTTTTCTCCATATATCTTCTACTGTTTTCCTGCAAAAAGAAATCAAAATAAATTAAAATGTAACATAAAATCAAAATACCATTTCTGGCATTAAAACAAATCCAATCAAATTTAATTTAAATAAATCATTGAAAATAAAATATAAGCTCTCTATTGATGCCTAGGATAGTTTAATTGGCCAAATATATCATTGATGAGCGAATCTACAATTAAAAGAGGCTTGGACAAATGAAAATGCAGAAAATAAATCAGAAAATTGATTTTGCTTTAGAAATTCGGAGCTTGATTTTCTGCATGATTTTTGACCCAATTAATGACCAAATCTATTAGTGGAACCTCCTCAGAAATGTTCTCCTTTATTTTATCTTTCCAATGAGCTGTCCTGGGCCTCATTTGGCCAAGTAAAACTCATTCTATGAGCCTCCAAAGTTAATGAGTCAAATCTGGCATAAATATGGAAATTCTGTTTGTTGGGCTAAAAATCAGAATTTTTAATTAGAATTTTAATCCTAAATTAGATTCTAATTATCTAATAATTAATTCTAAATTAATTATTAACTAACTAATATATACAATTAATTCTAATTAATTATCACCTAATTTAAAAATTAATTAAGTTACAAAATTAAATTAATATACGAATGATTTGAAAAAGTTAATTTAAATATGATTAATATTATAATTCAAATTATATTAAAATTATAATAAACATTATAATTATAATATAATTATTATAATATAAAAATATAAAAATTAATTTACAAACAATTGGAATCAATCCAAAGCCAAAATCCATAAAACAAACCATTGAAATCAATCAAAACTCATTAATTCATCCATGTAAGTTTGTGGAAGGATATGGTGAGTGGAGTGTGAGGTGAGGGTGACGTGAGGGGAAACAAAAACTTTATATTAAAAAAAAAATTAACACATCGCATATCGCAAGAACCTTGGATTGGGGTTTTTTAAATGTGCATGTTCTAAAAATTGCGATGGATCTGAAATTGTGAAATTGTGATCTTGCGATCTGCAATGGATCCGAAATTTGCGATTTGCAATCTGCGATGGATCCGAAATTTGCGATCTGCGATCTGCGATGAATCTGAAATTTGCGATCTGCGATCTGCGACGGATTCGAATTTGCGATTTGCAGTTTGCGATGGATCTGAAATTTGCGATCTGTGATCTGCGATGAATCTGAAATTTGCGATCTGCGATCTGCGACGAATCTGAAATTTGCGATCTGCGATGGATCCGAAATTTGGTATCCTGCGATCCCATGCATTTAACCGAAATTTGCGATCTGCGATCCGCGACGGATCCGATGATGTAATAATAATATTTTTATTTTGGTTTTATTTTAATGATGTTTAGTTTAGCTATGAAATTTTCTAAACTACAGCCACTCCGAAAAAGAATAAAAAAATAGCATTTTTAACCTAGACTAGAAAAATGATGGGACTTCAAAGGAGTACCATTTTTAAACTAGTTGACCAAATGAGGCGAAACAAGCGTCAATGGGAGGCTTATAAAAAATCGATTCAATCAAAACAAGAATCCAAAGAAAATGAAAAATTAACAAAAGCGTAGGATAATCAGTTAAATAAAATCCTAAAAGGCGTTTAGTCAAAAAATTATAAAAAGGGTCCCCATTATTTGAAGTGAACAAGTAAAAAATGGGGGGGTTGTGTTTTACCACAACAATGGCGACACACGGGAGAAGAACCAGTTATCTCTGTTTGATATGAATGAGATTTTCCTAAAATTCAAGTAAAAATAATTAAAGAAAAGAGAATTATACTTAAAATGCTTGACTAGGTTCATTAGTCTGAATAAAAGAAAGAATCATCTAACCGTAATTTTTCTTAAAATTCCTCATAAATTAAAATATTTCAAAACTCTATATCAGTCCTTAATTAGTTGTAGAGATAAAGCATGGGTCACTTTACAGCTTAGCTTTTAAAATATACTCATTTGTCACAGGTAGAGCCACTGTTGCCAGCAAACATCTATAGTCTCGACAGGGTTACCTTTTAATCACCAATGATTCAGAATCCCATCTCTTTAAGAATTATTGACCTAGAGACAAATCCATTTATATTATTATTATTATTATTATTAGTATTTTATTATTATAAATCTTAAAAGCCATTGTCCTGGTTTGGTAGCCTGATAGTTGACAATGCCATTCACTGGTTATAATTAGACTGAACAAGCTGGCTCGTGATGAGACCCCTTGTCTTATAATTGTTTGCAATCATAAGCCATTACCCTGGTTTGTTTAGCAGTGTTGGTAATGTCAGCCTATTTTTCCCCTATGATCATGGTAAGCAAGCTCATGATGAGACCTCTTATCTTTTAAGTTTAAATATATCTCTGGATTATGCTCTAGAAAAATAAGACTCTTTGGGACAGGGAGAATCATTGACTCCTTAAGAGTTAAGAATGACAATTTCAGAGTTAAAAGGTGTTTTGCTGTAAAGTGTCTTTACTTGGTTAAAAATAACTTTTCTTGACTGATAATAGAACTTTGAAAGATCTTAATAAAATATTGAAATCTCAAAATGATTACAATTTTGATGAAAAAATAAATTTTTCCAGATTTTATGATACTTTGTCAACTTCTCTAAATTGGTAATCTCTTCCTTAAGTATGTCTACTTTTATAATAAGAAAATCAAACTTTACTAAGAGATTTAAGAAAAAATTAATAGATGACTATTAACAATTTTTTTTCTCCGTGTATGCCAACCATAGTTAGGTAACTAGAAGGCCTTCCATATAAATCATGGAAAAGTTACTAAAATCAAAACTGAAAACCAAAGGAAAAGAATTCTTATGCTAAAATGAGAAAGAAATCAACAAACAAAAAATAAAAATGAAAAAATTTTAAAAATGGAAAGGAAAATCCAAGTTTCGCAAGATAAACTCAAACAAGAATGTTTATAACAATGTCTCAACATATGAAGAAATAAAATAATCGTGTAATCAATCCTTCTTATGTCGAGATTTAGAAAAATCATACCTTGTAGGGTTGTAAGTGTTTTAGGCTTTTTGGATAGCAGTGACGATAAAATTCAGCCACAATGAAAACTTTCTGTCTGATTTCAATCTTTTTGTTTCCAAGCATCATCTTAATCATTTTCTAATAAAAAGGAATGCTTAAAGAAACAGATTAAAGGTTCAGAAACTTCCTAGTGCAGTTGTTTCAATGAGGATTATCGCTGCTTCTTGAAATTAAGCCAGGAGAAGAGTATGGACTTCAAAAATATGATCCGGCAGAGGATTGGAAGCTTTTATGAAGAGCTGCAAAACAGATTCATGTATCAGAAAAACAAAACTGAAACTAAAGTAACGAAATGGAAATTAATGAAAGTGGGTACATGAATCTTACCATTGGATAATTGCTTTTGATCTTACCTGAAAGATATCAGTTTCTCCAAACTAGCTGACTTCTTATTTTAATTAACATTAAAAACATGAAGAAGTCAAACTAACCAAAATCCTATAACCCAAAATCATTATTTATTTTATCTAAACTAAAGCAAGCAGTAAAATGCAAAAATGGAATGCTTAATGTTCAAGGGAAAACAAATGCATCAGAAATGAGAATGAAAATTTGCAGTAATGATTGTTTCTCAATATATTATAAGTTTCATATAAACTCCATGATTTTATAAATTGTCCAGAATCAAGACCAAATCCAAAATAATAAAATTAAAATATGAAAATAGAGATGTCTTGAATTCCTTTTTAATTATGGAATTATATATTTAAAACTGAAATACATGAAAAATCGGAATGATTTGAATATACTGCAAATTGGTCATTATTTTCTTTCTTACCATAGTGGTTACCCAAGCTCGCTTTTAAAATAACACATCGCCGTATTGGATGATTCACATCACATGTTTCTTCACCATGCTTCGAGTTTAATTTGCAAGATCTCGCCTTTGTTGCTATGCCATATATCGATTAAATGTTAATGGCTCAGAGGCATGCATTGAAAGCTATCACATCAGAGATTGCAATGGCAAATTGCCGATATGAAAACATGTAATGAGAACATGTGCAATGAAATGAAGCGATCACATCATTAAAGATATATTATATTGGGGATCGGGGAATATTGACATTGTGCTTCCCTTATTGCACATCGCACATCGCAGATTTTGAATTGTGATGTGAGCATAATTAAAAATGCGATGAAGCGATTGCGATATCGGCAATTTCTAATTGGCGATGCTAATTGGCGATTGGTGAATGTTTTGGTACCCGATGTAATACAATATGATTCTTGCGATGCCGATATGCGATGAAGAGTGGACCCGATAGCTTTATGATGAAAATTTAATAACATATCGGATCTGAGACATCGACCCTTTTAAAGTTATGCTCCTACCATTATTTGTGATTGAATGGATGCGATATTTTATAAACTTGATTTGAATTTCATATCGGGTCCATAATTATGTGGTCGTCGCAAAATAGGTAAAGGAAATTCATGATAATGGAAGTATACTTCAACTACAAACCTTTGATATACGAAATGCGATATGGAACATGAGTGAAGTAATACATCGGAGATCTTTTATGAAGAATTTTTTATCAAAACTGCTAAGAGCTACTTCCGATGAAACATTTTGCTACAAATGGTTGTGAAGTGGATGATGTGATATTGGAATGAAATGATTGATGAAGATGAGCAGGCTGAGAATATTGCAAACATTTTCACTGAAGTATCAGCAATATGAAAATCACGTTGAATCCTATGATATTTCTTGAAATTTCAATTGGGTTTTCTGATGGTTGAAAGCAAAGTTAAAAATGCTCAAATTCTCAAAATAAAATTTCCCTGAACCTGTTGCAAATTTGAAATGGGTTTGCTGCTTACTTCAAGTTTTGAAAACAAATGAAAACCTGCAATTAAAACAGAAAAAGTATCAAAAATAAACTAAAGAAAAGATAAACTAATAATAGATGAAAATGAACTTGTAAATGCATACCTGGAAGGAAATTGTTTGTAGATTTTACCTCATGAATCTTCAAATTCTTCCTTCGATTTATCAAAATTTTGACTTTGTTCAAAATCATCTCATTATTTATTCTAAATCGGAGTGAGCAATCAACCTAAATAAGATATGTTTATTCATGTTCAGGAAATATAAAATTTACCAGAAATAAATATGAAACTATGCTTCCTTTTTGAATTGCAACAACAATTTATTACCTCTGCACATTCTGAATTAACTTGAGAAAAATCTGTATTGTTATAGTGACTGTTCAATAATGTCTTTAGTAAATGAATATGATGCATATTGCAACATCAAATAATAAACTAAAGGTTTGAATGGGATAAAGCCACTAATTGTAGAAAAATGTCAAAACAGATTTGAATGTGTGCACACAGCAAAATGGACATCCTAAAAGTCGGCTTAACAAATTTCGAGGAAGATAGTATGAACTTCATATGATTACCACGAAAGGTTAGACTGACTAATAATGATTGAGTCAGAATTAAGCTTATCATAGACAGTCATACATTTCATGGGATAATGAGATCATGAAGCTTTTATATCCTCAAAACCTTTATCATATAAATTTCAAAAGAAAATCTTAGAAGGAAATCTCGAAATTAAGAAAAGTGGCTTTGAGGCGATTGATGCCAAGTGCAACCTTAATTGAATTTAATCAAGACATTATTCAAAATAGACAGAGTAGAGGTATTGTTGTAAGAAATTTAAAAAGGAAAGCAAGAATTAAAATTTTCTGATTGGGAGAAAATGTTTTCACTGAACATGTATGAAAATGGCTGATTGCTTTGTTTTATTTTTAATCTACAGAACTGTTGAAAATAAATTAACTACATCAACTCTACTCCTATTCTAACCATATTCTTGAAAAATGACTAGGTATAGTCATATTTCCAGTGTAACCATTTTCTCATTTTAATCCCTGCATGTATGTACAATTCAAATGTTAGTAATAAAAATACAAATCTAATTGAACTAAGAAAATTAAACCTGAAATCGGAATGTACAACTATTGTTAGAAGCTTATCTAAAATCTCTTTCTCATGAAATTTTCTTTCCAATTGAATACCAATTGGATCATAGAAATCTGGATGGATTTCTATTAAGGATTGGGAAATGTTCAAAGGAAGAGATAACAGGCCAGATTGTGGATATGAGCTTTTAGATTCAAAGGCCTGGAAGAAACTGTTAGTGTTATGTGTAAATGTTAAGCTATTGACAATCTTCCATGAAGGAAAAATTTCCAAATATTTTTCAAATGAATCAATGAAAAATGGATGGAAATCTTTCAAATGAAATGGAAAATTATTAATTAAATTGGATTGTTGGCAGACTTCTAAAAATACATTCTCTTGTTGATATTGCCTTTGAGAAGATAGAAGCTTTTGATAAAACATTAGCATTGATTGAAATTGAAATTGAAATAGCTTTTGATGCTCTTGATTATAATATAAAATTTCAATTTTCCAACAGGGCAATGCATCAATTGAATGTTTGATAGTAAAGTGCTCAATATGCCAGCGTAATGTATCAAAAATCTGAAAAATAAAATCTGAAAATAAATCTGATTTAATACAAAATAAGTGAGGAAACAAAAATAAAATGAAATCACTATTTGTACAACTAATGTTACAGCACAATTGGGATCGTTTTGAAATAATTTCTTTTTCACAAGGATTGGCCAGAATTATGGAATTTGAGTAATTTCGAATTCCAACTTGTGAATTAGAAAGAGATTTATGATTATGAACAGGAATGAAAGCTTGATTATGATATGAATCATAAATTGGAATATTTTCTTGAATAGTGAAATCATGAAGATGATTATCTGCTTTAAAATGAGGATTAGTTGAAATAATTTCTAAATTGAAATGTTCCTCATTCCCAGATGTTATTTGAATTTTCTTATGAGAATTATCTTGAGAAAAATAGAAATCAACATCTTCTATGTCAGAGTAATTATCATAAATGACTTCACAAGATTCTTTAGAATTCCCTTCAATCTCATCCAATATATCCAAACAAGGAGGAACAAGAATTTCATGTTCATTAATGGCAAAAGAATGATCATTAATTGCTTCTCTATCTTGATAAAAATTTAATGGTAATTCATTTAGATCAGCTTCTGTATTTTCTGAAATATCATTAACACCAAGAGGGGAAAAATTACCATCATTAAAAATATCAGGATAAAGGGAAAAATGTGAATCTGAAATAATGCATTTAAAAATGTTTCGGTTTGAGAACTCTTGTACATTATGCTCATTGTAAATTTCAGATTCTAAATCATTCCTTTGCGTACTCATGCTTTTTTGAAGAAGATTGCTTTGCTACTCTGATTTCAGCATTTGCTCATCATGAAAAGATTCAGAAATTTGTACAGCAGTTTGCATGCTATTATTTACTTTGATTGTTGCTTGCACTTGCTGATTTGCAATCTGATTTTCTGAATTTAATGCAGAGAAACTTTCAGATTCCAATGCAGGTCTTTCTCCAAAATTGTTGTTGTTGTTTTCTTGCATTTGATTAGAAATATTTTCCAAGCTTTGTGAAACCTCTTCATCACAATTTATTTGCACATCCATATTGGAATTCTCATTTATATTGGAAGGGGATGGAACAAAGCTTGAACTAATTTCATATGGATCGGTAATAGGAGGAAGAGAATAATTATGTTCAAACCAATCTAGTGATTCTTCTTTCATAGGTTGATCTTTGACATTAAATTTTAAACAATTTAGATGAAGTCGAATATTAAAATCTCTAACAGACTCATTTTCATTTCGAAGATATTCAATTTCATCACATACCTGATCATAATCATAGTGGTCAAATTTACAAACGAAAATTGTAACAAATTGATCCCAACTGTGAATTGAGGCAACCGGAAGAGTTCTACACCAGTTTCTGGCTTTTGCCACAAATGTGAGAGTAAAAAGTCTGCATAAGATGCCTTCATCAATTCCTTGAAAATCATAATTTGAAACATTTTGAATAAATTGAAGGACATGATTAAAAGCAAAAGAATTTCTCTCACCATTAAACTTTACCTGAGACAAGAGTCTTACCACTTCGGGTGGAGTATTGGAAGATGCACGTCCATGGATACAACTCCAAATTGGAAGTTTAAAAGGAGCCATCGTGATTAAATAAAATGTTAAAATTGAAAAGACTCCAACAGACAACAAGTTTTAGACCCTCCTTCTAGCGCCAAAAATGTTGAAGCTTCGAAAATCGCTGCTACAACATTGGGGGATAACCACCCGGTCCGGACCTTAATATAGTTCATTTTCCTTAACTACCAATAGACAGGGGTATCAGATCAATTCTTCTTGCTGATCGGGCAAGAGAATGACCCTTAAGCTGATTTGGGTTTAGCCAAACCACAACTAAGATTTTGCCTCTTTGAGAAGAGGACTTAAAAGAATGTAAATTTAATCTAATTGCAAACTTATTCTATAATGCAAGCAAAAAGAAACTAATCTAAATCCTATCTCAATCAGGTAGATGAAAATCTAACCCAACTAAGAGCAAGATAATTAAGTAATGAGGATTAAAATATGTCTGGCTTTTAATTAATGTCAAACCAACGAAGAAATTCAATTTAGCTCACATTTGTGAGTACCAAAACATATTCTATTGAGACCATTTGACTAAAATAATAAATCAACAACACTCCGGAAGAAATTCACAAAAATGATATTGATTATCAAATCAATCAAGCCAATAATTAAACAATAATATGTGGAAGAAATTCACAACATATTATTATTTAAAAAATCAGTTTTGTAAGACAGATTTCTGAGCAAATCGTTACTCAGAAATCAGAGTTAAATCGATAAGAACAGAGATACATAACAATTTGAGACAAATTATCCATATCAACAGAAATGCATAAACATGAATAAAATGAAACAAAAATTTTATTAACATGAAAATGAAACTGGTATTTGATACATAAATGCCAAAAATACCATTTAATTGAATCTGTTTCTCTGATCCTGGTCTTTAACAGTACTTTACATTACTTGAATTTCTGCTTTCAAGACTAGAGCTGCAGAAATGCAAACTCTGCCCATCATGCATAATTCAAGACATAAAGAAAAACCCTCAATAATGTTCAGATCTGAAAATTTTCTCTCCTCCTCATCTACAACTCTAAATTCCTATAACAAAAATGCTTTTAGAAGTCTGGAATTGCAAAGGAGAGCAACCCCTATTCCATTCTGCAATCCTTTATTTATAATATTTGCAAAGGAATTCTTGAGATGAAAGTTTGTTGAAGAAAATCTGCCCAATCACTTTTATTTGCTCAATAATTCCAATCTTTTAATTGCTGGAGCTTTCTCATTGATTGAGATCTTTTTTTTCATATATCTTCTAATGTTTTCCTGCAAAAAGAAATCAAAATGAATTAAAATGTAACAATAAAATAAAAAAAATACCATTTCTGGCATTAAAACAAATCCAATCAAATTTAATTTAAATAAATCATTGAAAATAAAATATAAGCTCTCTATTGATGCCTAGGATAGTTTAATTGGCCAAATATATCATTGATGAGCGAATCTACAATTAGAAGAGGCTTGGACAAATGAAAATGCAGAAAATAAATCAGAAAATTGATTTTTCTTTAGAAATTCGGAGCTTGATTTTCTGCATGATTTTTGACCCAATTAATGACCAAATATATTAGTGGAACCTCCTCAGAAATGTTCTACTTGATTTTATCTTTCCAATGAGCCGTCCTGGGCCTCATTTGGCCAAGTAAAACTCATTTTATGAGCCTCCAAAGTTGATGAGTCAAATCTGGCATAAATCTGGAAATTCTGTTTACTGGGCTAAAAATCAGAATTTTTAATTAGAATTTTAATCCTAAATTAGATTCTAATTATCTAATAATTAATTCTAAATTAATTATTAATTAACTAATATATACAATTAATTCTAATTAATTATCACCTAATTTAGAAATTAATTATGTTACAAAAATAAATTAATATACGAATGATTTGAAAAAGTTGATTTAAATATGATTAATATTATAATTCAAATTATATTAAAATTATAATAAACATTGTAATTATAATATAATTATTATAATATAAAAATATAAAAATTAATTTACAAACCATTGGAATCAATCCAAACCCAAAATTCATAAAACAAACCATTGAAATCAATCAAAACTCATTAATTCATCCATGTAAGTTTGTGGAAGGATATGGTGAGTGGAGTGTGAGGTGAGGGTGACGTGAGGTGAAACAAAAACTTTATATTAAAAAAAATTTAACACATCGCATATCGCAAGAACCTTGGATCGGGGTTTTTTAAATGTGCATGTTCTAAAAATTGCGATGGATCCAAAATTGCGATCTTGCGATCTGCGATGGATCCGAAATTTGCGATCTACGATGGATCCAAAATTTGTGATCTGCAATCTACGATGAATATGAAATTTGTGATCTGTGATCTGCGATGGATCTAAAATTTGCGATCTGTGATCTGCGACGAATCTGAAATTTGTGATCTGCGATGGATCTGAAATTTTTGATCTGCGATCTGCGATGAATCTGAAATTTGCGATCTGCGATCTGCGACGGATCCGATGATGTAATAATAATAATTTTTTTTTTTTTTTTTAATTTTTTTAATTTTTTAATGATGTTTAGTTTAGCTATGAAATTTTCTAAACTACAGCCACTCCAAAAAAGAATTTAAAAAAAAAAAGAAGCATTTTTAACCTAGACTAGAAAAATGATGGTACTTCAAAGGAGTACGGTTTTTAAACCAGTTGACCAAATGAGGCGAAACAAGCGTCAATGGGAGGCTTATAAAAAATCGATTCAATCAAAACAAGAATCCAAAGAAAATGAAAAATTAACAAAAGCGTAGGATAATCATTAAAATAAAATCCTAAAAGGTGCTTAGCCAAAAATTTATAAAAGGGGTCCCCATTATTTGAAGTGAACAAGTCAAAAATGGGGGGGTTGTGTTTTACGACAACATGACCAAAGACATGAATTTGGAAAAATTGAATGAATTTCTTTTTGTCCATCGCAACAAGTATGAGTCATCCTTCATTTTTTTACATCGGGTATCATTGTTTAGGAGAAATATATAAAAACACAGTGTCACGGGAGAAATCTCCGCGTATTGCCGGGAGGACCTGGGGGAAAATCGGTTTCAGCTGGAGTGTCCAAATGACTTGAATTATGAATCCAAAGACAACTAGACTTAACTATATTTCCAATGAGCTATCATGAGCTCAATTTTGAATTGAGGAAGTCATCCAAAAGTGGTCTGCACTAGCACTCTATGTTTCTGCACCATCATTCAGGACTTTTTGACCAGTCTTGGAAGAATCAATTTTTGGCTATGAAACTCAACTGAAAATAGGAAAAAAATTGGATATTTTTAAATTATACTCCACAAGATTTCCAACGAGCTATCATGGAGCTCATTCGGACACCGAGAAGGCCTTCAAATTCCTTCTGCAAAATGGTGTTGTGCACAAACAAACTAGCGTTGTGCGCTGGCGCTGCACTCCTGGCAGCACTCTGCAGATTTTTCCAAAGACTTTCAAGAATTGAATTTTTTGCCTCTAAAGTTTCTACAAGCTAATACAAGGTTGGCAAACCCTTTTTCCTCCTCCTAAGCATTATTTTTCCTAAAAATCAAAGAGGTCATCCATAGTCAAAATTTGACCCAAACCCTAGACTATGCAAAAATCAGTTTTTATGTCTTTGAGCTAGGGTTTGTAAGAAAATTTGGTTTTGAGTGAAAAGAGTGGGTAGGCCAGGCATTCATCTAGTATAACTTTCCTTCCACTTCACAACCATCTACCTCCACACATCCATCATCTCCCCATATGCCTTCTCCACAAAGAATTTCACCTCTTACCTCTTCCCCTAAATTTCCAAGTGAGAGGGTTGACAGTAGCCCTAGTGAAGAACACATAGAAGGCAACAGTCAAGAGGAAGATGAGACAGATAATGATGGAGAAGGAGGGAGCAGTAAAGAATAATATGATGAAAATGAAGAAAATGATGAAGAGGAGGGAAGTAGCCATGAAGAAAGCAGTGATGGAAATGATGAAGTTAGCGAAGGTAGCCACAAAGATAAAGAGGCACAGCAGCATGATGATGGGAAAGAAGATCAACAAGATGATGGGGAAGAGCAGGATGATGAGGAAGAGTAGGATGATGAGGAGGACATCCATCAAAGCACATCAGGCAGTCAAGGAAAGAGTCATGATTGTCTTGACAAAAATCAGTCCAAGCATGACAAAGAAATTCAGAGTGAGGCCAGTGCAGAAGACATCAAGCAAGCCCTCATGGATCTAGAGGAGCTAAAAAGGACCAAAGTCCATGAAATCCTTGTAATCTTGGCTGATGCTTCTCAGCAGATGTCTAAAACCCCTTGAGGGGTCTACATACCAATTTTGAGGAAAATCCGGAAACTTTTTGTTTTTTCAAATTTTGGCCCCTAGGAGCACAGCACCCTAGGCACTACGCTCTTTTTTGGGGAATCCTTAGCTGATAAATTTTATATTTTTGGGTCTTTCATGTCACCAGAAGTCTACCCAAAAATTTTCAGGTCAATTGGAGCATTTTTCCCCCTCAAAAGGTCAAAAAACACCTCAAAAATGACCTTTCTACCTCCTTTTCAGGCCTGGCGTTGTGCATTGAGCAGTCATGGGAGATTGGATTTTTGAGCTGGTAAATTGAATCCATTCAGAACAACTCAAGTATTTCTAGAAATTAGACTCTTCACGCTTTCCAATGAGCCATCCCGGGGCCAAATCTGATGTCGTGAAGGGGTCCAAAACTCAGCTGCAACAGACCCCATGTTTTGCTGATATGGAGCTACGCACAGAGACAAATTTTTGCCAAAAAGTCAACAAAAGACACTAATTGATGGAAAATTGGTCTTTTAATATTTTCATGGGAAAATCACTCCTTATTTGATTTGGGTGTTATTTTTTTGTGTTTTTCATTTATTATCTTATCTCTTATGTGCCTTAGGACTTGCATGGTCATTAAGCACATTTATGACATTTATGGTTGAATTAGGGTTTCTGGAAACCTCTTAGGGTTTCCACCTCCTCAATTTCTCCATAAATAGAGCATGAGGGTCTTATGTATTTGTTGGATGTTGATGACTTATGTTGAAGTAATACATAGTCCCTTGAAGCCTTTGATGAGAAATTGATGTCTGGGAGCTTATGCATGATCTAATTCACTTGTTGATGGAGAAGGATTTTTTGCAGGATCCATAGGCCTGGTTGATGGTGAATTTTTCTCTTGTTAATGTTTTCTAAGTTTCTCATATGTTTTCCATCCATCTATGCTGCAGTAGGACAAAATTTTTGGACTAATATATGCTTGTTGATGGCGCCTTAGATCTGTTTGTTTCCTTCACTACCTAAATGTTTTCTTTTGCTTAAGATATGTTAGGGAATTTATCTCTTGCTCTCTAATAAATTTTTGGCTTGTCTATTTTCTTGAATGAGTTAGATCAGTTAGTATCAATTAGGATTTATGGCTAGCCCTGCATACTGTTACCTCTGAAGTACTATGTTCTTGAAATCATATTTTGAAGCAGCTTTGCCTATAGTTTTTCAAAGAAGTCTGTCTTAACCATGCTCTTTGCCTTTACTGAGCTAAATTTATCTCAAGGAACTTTCATAGTTGTCACTGTGGATGCTAGGGTTTTTCTCTTCTTCTATGGTTATAGTTGATTGTGCAACTTAAATGTTTTTCCTGCTCTTGATGATAAAACCCATGAAAGATTAAATCAGTTTTTTCCTTTCTATGTTTTATCTGAATGTTGTCTTGGTTGATTATCTGCTTTCAATCTGAAATCAAATGGATTAGGTTTTGCTTAAGCTTTTGACTCTCTTGCTATGCTTATAAATCTTCTAACTCCCTCAGTTTACAAGTATATAAAGGATTCTATTTATGCCCTTTATTAGCTTGTTGTTCCCAAGTTTAAATGTCCATATCATGATCCTTCACAACCTTAAAGATCCACCAACCAAGTTAAATTGCCCTACAAATGCTCTTGACACCATTGATGAACTCATTCATGACCTTGTTTGACTCCATTTCCCAATGACTTAACAATCTTCCTTGTTTTCTATCTAAATATATATGAGCATCATACCCAACCAAAAATAATCAAAATACCTTGCACTTAACATCTAGCCTAAAATTAACCCTAATCAGTAAGCAAGTTCACATCTTGGCACCTACTAGAGAGATCCCTCTCCGAATCCAGGAAGGCTAGGTCCTAGGATTCCAAAGCTTGGTTTGATGTTACCATGTGCCTTTGCATCTTAATCAATCTAGCAAATTACGAGGAGCTAACAGTTCCAAAACATACCTTCTTAACACTTCATCCGCTCCCAACTTGTACAGTTGACCAACAATCAATGTGAAATCAGTTGCGCATGAAACCAAATCCTTTTGTTGCACCTAATATTTAGCATGTGCACTTCTAGTAGTCAGAAATTAAAAGTGTTCATCAACCACCTTAATAGCAAAGAGTTGCGCATCAGGTAGTCCCTCCTCAAAAAAAATTTGTTTCTCTCCACTCTCAATGCATGATAGATGGTCAGGTCCAGCATTCAGTCCTCCCACATTGTCCAAGATCTCATCTAAAAATGGAGTAGGGAAGGGGTCCTACACACATGCATCGTTCAACATGCACAAATCCACACAAATCCGTATCTCTCCCTTAGTCTTATTTTCTTGAACAACCATTGGGCTTACCCAATCAGACTATTCCATAGGCTTAATGATTCATGAAACAACCATATTTTTTAATTCCTCTTTCTCTTTCTTCTTATACTTAGGATTTAATCGGTATGGTCGTTGCTTGACAGGGCACACATCTGGTTTCAGAGTGATCTTCATAACGCCCAAATCTCCTACAATTCCTTTAAGCTCAGAGAACTTTGTGGGAAACGGGTCCTCATACTCTTTCAATAGCTCTGCACTCTTTCCCACCGTGTCATCATCCCAATATTCTCCTATTTTGTCCAACTTGGGATGTTCCTCCATCCCAATGTTGACTTCCTTTAAATTCAAAGGCTTGGTCACATCCATCATTCCAAATAAGGGCCCCGCAACTTCGTGCTCCCCCTCAGACTCGGGGATGTTGATGTTTCATGGATCTTCTTCATTATCTTCTACTATCAGGTTCCTGCAGTTGACAATGTCTTGCATCTGCGCTTCCCATGCTGGCACAACACATTCTATCTGAGGCTAGGAATAATAAAAAAGAAAGTGATTCTATATCCTGCAGGGCTTCATCGAATTACTCCGATCCTCCAACCAAGCCAAACGTTTACAGAAAACTATCACTAATTGTAATCCAATGTCGAGTTCCTCCGCTTAGTTCCATCTCCAAATACCATGTAGTAGTAATTGGCCCCAATGAATGGATAAACATGTGAAGCCATTCGGTCCTGGTCTTCTCATTCCAAACCTCCATCCAGGTGGCTAGGTGTTTGTGCAGATCACCCTAACCATAAAAAATCTCAACTAGTGGGATAGTAGGCTACTCAAAGCACAACCTCATCATTCTACTGCATGCTTCCCAATCCTTAAATCTCCCTTTGTGTGTATCCCACCAACATGTTGGAGTTGCACGCATGGCCAGATCAAGTGCCCAGAACCTCCGCTCTTCCGAGACAACCTTATCCAATTCTTCCAAAATGATACAACACTATTAGAACCATCAAAATAGGGTAATTCTCTTACCTCTGAAGATATGCATCACAAAATTTTAGTGATATTGAGGAAACGTAGCACAGAAACATCACGCAGATGATTGTTCTAGTTCTCCATTTCTCCATCCAAATATGAGAAACATGTGCTATCATTTTCCCAATTCAATCCTCATCCCACACAGTCAACTTGTAGATATCGTCGACATCATCTCCTTCACGCATGGGTTCTGTATATATTTCTCCTTTCGTCAGATCTATAGGTACTATAACCCGAGTACCATCGTTTTCAAATATCATGCTCTTGCGCTTCAAGTTGATGATGCCTCCCATATCGCTGGCCCAACCCAATCGTAGCAGCATAGGGTAGGGGTCTACATCGTCCACAACTTGTATCACTTCAAAATATGCGCATACCTTTACTCCAGCAATGTCTATCATAACCTATGGGAGTCTTCCAAGTGGAATGATCTTTTGTTGATTAGCCATGCGCAGCTGAATGGTGGACCATTCCAGGTTTGGTTTGACCATATTTTTCCAGGTTTTCCTAGGTAGAATATGTGCATCAAACCCTAAGTCTAAGAGTGACCTGATCCATCTCATACTCTCCAATTTTCACGACCATGTGCATCTCCTGACCATTTCTCTTCTTGTTCTTATAAATATTGTTCACAACCTTACTCTCAGTTCGAGGCAACTCCTTGTGCACAAAAATATCTATCAGAGCCTGAAGGTTATCTATTGATTTTTGGTTGTGAAATAACATAATGCAGGCTTGCAGTAAGGATTTGACTTAATCATCAATCTTTGCTTCCACGATTGACTTGGATGTGGACACACCTACAGTAGCAAAATCCTTCTTGGCTTCCACAAAAGTTTCTTTTTCCTTCTATTGGTTGAGCCCTTGCTTCTTTTTTGAGGCCTTCTTTATTAATGCCTCTGCATCAATCTTCTTTCCCTCATCTTCTCTAGTGGCAGCACGACTACGTGTAATTATGGTTACACTTGGGTCATCATTTTGCAGCTCCGCATTAACCATTTGGATGTTCTACTTAGGTGTCTGTTGTTTCTTTTACTGCATTCTAGCAATCAAAACAGGATAATCTTCAATAACATGATCAAATTGGCTACAATACCTTCAATATTGGCATCAGGGTTCGGACAATCACAGGCATAGTGTCCAACGTCTCCATAGTTATAGCAAATTAATTGTCCTCGTCCATGACTTGCACCTCCACCTCTCCCTCCTCCCCTTCTTCTGGATGGATATCCTCCATGCCGAAAGGAAGATGCTGGTGAAGATGGGTCTACCTATACCCTATAGAGGTTGGAACTGTCCATCATTAGCACAAATGTGCGGAAGTGGTGCTCATCGTGACCAACTGAAGAGAAAAACCTCCACCATTGCTACTTTAGTTTTGGCACATAACTTCCTAATCAAAGGAAATGGTTTGTGTTATGCCTTCCAGCTACCTTATAGTTAGCGCACCATAGTGTGGGGGTACCACTCAATCCTGCATCATCTTTATGAAACAATGGATTTGGCCCTCCTACTTGCATGTAATCTTGAAACAAGGTACATTGATCTTTTGTGTGCCATGAACCCTTACATCGTATACACCTCACATCTATGCCAACTTCCTTTCCTCTGTCTTTACTTAGGTTCTGGATGTATAAGTACATTGCTTCTAATTGATTTTGGATTTGCAGAATTTTGAATTGGTCGTCAGCTCTGGGCATGACTTCCAGTTTCATGGAAACCTCAAGAGATTCGGCCTAAGAATCAATATTCTGTTGATTCATAGGCCCGCACAAATGTGGCAGGAGCATGGAAATAAACCATTCCTTATGATTCTTATCATCATATATAAATCCTCCCTCACTGATAGTGTGCTTCAACCACTGATCTGCCTCCCAAACAGATTCATTTTTCTCTCGTTTGATCTCTTTTAACTCTGTTACACACTGTAAGTAAGACTTTGGTTTTCTGAATTTCTTCTTCAAAGCGTCCTTGATCTCATTAACAATAGTATTAGCATGTTGAGTCATATATCCCATAACCATTCCAGCTCACGACCTTCAAATTCCATAGCTAGCTACGCTCTCTTGAAAACATCGGTGTTAACATTTTGGGCAGTCCATATTGCATTTGCAACAAACCAAAACCTATCCATGTCCTCATCTCCCATGCCCTTGAAGGTGGGTAGCTTCATATGCACATCCATATCTTCTCCTGGTGGTGGTGTAGGAGGGGTAGGAGATGTCTTACCCCTACGTGAGTTCTACTACATAGTAGCAAGAGGGTTACCTCCAGCGCACATAGCCCCCTTGCTTTTTTTATCAATATCAGGTGAGCTTCTCAGAGGGCTGTGTACAGATCTGTCTCCTCTCTTATTAACCCAAAAGTACTTTCCACTATGCATAATGCTTTCTAGCTTATCTGGGATCATTCACTCAGTGTGATTTCACAAAACACCCATTTCGCACAATAGCATCTTAATCAGCAACGACAACAAGCGTATGAATTTACCTCTTAGTCCTTTGAAGAACCTCCTTTCAACTTCATAATATGACACAAACTGATCTACTGTAAACTCTATTACAAACCCACCCAAAATGTTGTCAACCCAATGATCTACAGTGTGGGTGATGGAATTATCAGTCTTCTCTAACAGTTCGATCTACTGAGGCGTCCATTGAGTGACCTTATCGTCCTTCCAGTGGGTTTGGAACTCAGCTAACCTTGATAACCACTCCTGTAATTCTTTTGCAAAGGTCACAAAAAAATTCACGTGAACCTCTGTGAAAATATACTTTTGTTTCCAATCTTCAACAGATAGCTTCTTACTTTGGTTTTCCTTAATGGAAAATTCTTGAATTTGCTTCTCAAACCAGTCTTCTAACTAAGGCTTTTATGGCCACCACATCACCCAATATCTCTCAAAATGATCCCGGTCCTGACGACGGAACCATTTGTTGGATTGAGCGGTCCTAACCCAAGTTCATAGTTAATATTAACCAGCAAAACCCTCTTACTACTGGCCCTTTCAGCAGTGACCTACTTGCACAGGTCAAAGTGTCACCCAAAGAAGTATGGGGGGGTGATGTAACCAGGTTTCCACACCCTGAGAGAGAATTAAATGATGTGGGTGTCTTCAGATATATAATACTAGCGGACTGTCCTTCGCTCCCGAAACCCTAACGAGAAACAGATCTAGGTCAAGTTACGTAGGCTTTCCTATGCGCGTCGAGACAATGGCTTCGCAATCCCTTTACAGTATTAATAAAGTGCTATTTAGGTCTTATAGCAACATATCTATGCATTCAACATTCATATTAAGCATTAAAACAGGTACGCAATCGATCATGTCATAGATAACATAAATAATAAGAAAAGAGACTACAAAAACATATCACACATGCATTTCGTACTCAGAGTTATCCAAAACACTTATTTATTCATTAACAGTAGTAAAAACACTTTACACTTCTTCAAATCCACTGGTGCACACAGCCAGTGGGGTCTGCACACAACCAAACTGAGGTCTCCACACACAGAGCAAGCAGGAGCCTTTGAAACACTTACAGATTCACTTCACAGCTCAAAACATCATAATCTTGTCAAAATTACTTAGGACTTCTTCTATCCAAGTCGATCTAGACTTCTATTTATATCTTATTCTGTGCTCATATAAGGTCCGCAAATTATGGTTTGCGACTCCTATTTTTACCATTTAGCCCATTACAACTTATGAAGGGGATTTGACCTGCCTTGAAGCCCCTTTACCTATTCATTGCTTAGCGCGCACGGCTAAAAATAAAAATAAAAATACTTATTAATTACCCAAGAATGCATTGCTAAGGGACCCTACTCCAACAGGTAGTGTCCCTTATGTTGGAAATATGGTTACTCATTATGACGATGTTGGAGTAGGATTAATCAAATATTCATCTCTCATGGGAATATTTTCCATGCCTCCCCCAAACTTTCCCCATAATATTGCCAGTGTCAATATGATTACATCAAGCATAATGCCCTCGGATGATCCTTGGATTGTACCGTTAGAATCTGAGTTAGAGCTATGTGGAAGTGAGATGCCCTTAGGTCCTTTTGAATTCGCTTAAGTGGCATTGCTATCCGACCCACCATCAACTGAAACTGATCAAGTGAATGTGGTCAGTGACGATTATTCTCAATTGTCAGGTTTAACAAATGACATTTTTTTTAATCCTTTCAACCAAGAATTTTCAAATGATGAAAGTATTAGGGAAATTATGACATTGGACGAATTACCATGGGACGATATTCATCATCTTTCATATTTTCTACCTAGTATTGATAAACTTGAGAATGACTTTTCAACCATATTTCCACTGAATATGTCAATGACCCTCAAAATCCCATGTCAATCCTTCATAAGAATTCAAAAAGTAATTTAGGAAACATCTCTGCGACGATTCCAATTGACTTATTAGTTAAGCCATGAATTACAAAGAACATTCATATAGGTTTTTTGTGCTCAATTGACGAAATCAACATATACACAACCCTATTTTAGGAATTTTGTGACATTTTTTCCTGGTCCTATGAATAAATGCCAGGAATTTACCCTATTATTGTAGTTCACGAAATCAAGGCACACCGAGATGCTTGTTGGAATCACGATTTCTGTTAGACCAAAAACTGCAGGCGTTAGTCTCCACTACAATCGCCATAGTTAGGATGCACGAGAGGCGGTTAGTCCATGTCATGAAACACACGAGGAGCATTCAGCCCAATGTCCAACAATCTCCCCCCCCCAATGCTATCCAAGTGAGTTTCAAACTCGAGACCTATCACTTTGATACCAATTGTTGGAATCACGATTTCCGTTAGACCAAAACCCGCAGGTGTTAGTCTCTACTACAATCGCCAGAGTTAGGATGCACAAGAGGTGGTTATTCCATGTCCCGAAACACACGGGGAGCGTTGAACCTAATGTCCAACAATTATAAACCTATTAGATAGATATTGTGTCCAATCCATTCACGAAAAGTGGCTGCTATCAAGGCTGAAGTTGAAAAATTACTTTGAGAAAGTTTTATTTATGCTATTCCCTTAACTAATTGAGTATCCATTATTGTTCCAGTGAACAATACATAGGGAACTATTCAATTATGTGTCTATTATAGGCATGTACCAAAGGCAATTATCCTACCCCTTACATCAACCAAATTATTAACGATTGTGCCGACAATGAAATCTTTTCATTTCTGGATGTATTTTACGGATATAATCAAATAAAAATACTCCCTGCCGATTAGCCCAAAACTATGTTTTTTTTTCATGGGGAACTTTCACCTATCACAAATTACCTTTTGATACTTTTTAGAGGGCCATGTATTATGCATTTCATGATATCAAACATATTGTGCAAACTTACCTAGATGAATTACTGACCCATTCCATGAGACGAAAGAATCATCCTATGCATTTCTGAGTTATTTTTCTTCGATGTAGGCATTACAATATCCATTTGAATCCACAAAAATGTGTTTATTTTTACAATCAGGATGATTGTTGGGATTTATCGTTTCTAAGGAAGGAATTCATGTTGATCCTCTCAAGGTCGATGCTATCATCAATTTACCTCCTCTTTCTACTCTTCGCCAACTCCAAATTTTGCAAGAGAAAGAAAAATTTTACGTAGATTTATCTCTAACTATGCAGAGCTAACTAAATATTTTACTCAACTATTGAAAAAAGGCATTCAATTCTTGTGGGATGAGCTTTCTGAAAAATATTTCGATGGAATCAAACATGCGTTGACTCATGCACTGTTACTACATCCACCTGATTATCACTGAGATTACTTTTTGTATTTAGTTGCATCCAATTCTACCATAGGAATGGTATTATTTCAAGAACATGAATCTACCGCTGAACATGTGATTTATTATTTGATTCAGAACCTTACACCTACTGAGATTAAATACACACATGAGGAGAAATTGGCCATGGAGGCTATTCAATTTGTCCAACATTTTCGTCACTACATATTGTTATGAAAAACAAAAGTGATCTCTGATTGCAACCCTATGAGTAAATTTTGACCAAACAACTGCTATGGGGAAATTACTACAAATGTATTGTTATCCTACAAGAGTTTGATTTGGAATTTGAAAAAACTAAATTAAATAAATTATTGGTATTTGTTAAGCTATAATGTGACTTTCCTATATTGAATCTGAAACTGTGGGAGAAGATCATCTTCCCGATGAATCTATTTTTCTCATCAGTACTCTAGATCCTTGTTATGGAGATATCATCATATATCTTCAAACCAAAAAATTTCAACCTGAGCTATCACGATTTGATCATCGTAAAATATGATACCAGTCCCAACATTATAATATTGTTGGCAATACTCTTTATCTTCATGGTGTCAATTCTATTTTACGGCATTGTTTAACACATGAAGAAGTCGAGAAGGATTTGACTGAATGCCATTTTGTATCATGTGATGTTCATATGTCTGGGTTTGCCACTGCCCAAAATATACTGCGCACTGGCTATTTTTGGCTGTCACTTTTTAAAAATTTCATAATTGCGGTTAGAAAATGTCACAATTCTCAAATTTTTGATCGAAATATGTGTGCACCTCCCACTCCTCTTCACCCAATCATAGTTTTAGGTCCATTTGAAAAATGGGGCATCGATTTCACTACATGAAACCATCACTCAATCGGGGGACATGGGTATATTATTCTCCCTGTAGATTATTTTACCAAATGGGCCGAAACGATGCCTACATTCAAGAGCGATGGTGAAACTGCAGCTATTTTCATAATCAATGATGTGATTGCTAGGTTTGACATACCCCAAACCATGATTAGGGACCATGGTAGCCACTTTCGAAACATTATGATGGCTTAAATTTCTTCTTATGCTATGAAAATTCTACACCTTATTACCCACATGAAAATGGCCAAGTTGAAGTTATTAACAAATTTTTGACCAATATGATTAAACAGATTGTGGTCATAAGACCAATATGATAAAAAAAAAATCATCCTTGTGGGCATACCATACCTCTATAAAAACATCCACTGGTTTTACTCCTTTCCAAATCGTTTATGGTTTGGAAGTCGTTTTACCAATTGAATGTGAAATTTTGTCATTAAAAATAGCCATTGAATTATTACCATCTACCTATGCAGAGGAAGAACAATTTTTATACTTAGCATAGTAGGATGAAACTCGCAATATCCTATATGACCAAAGGCAAAGTGGGGAGTGGGCTATGGCCGAAAAGTGCTGGAATCTGGGGACAGCCCTAGGGTTTATGTGCTAGATATAACTGCGGTCCTAGATTTATGGGCTATGCCGATAGGGTCGGGTGATTAGCCCTAGCCCCCGAATGCATGTCCCCACATGGCCTTGATTTTCTGCAAAAGGGGTCATTATGCATTTAAACAGAGCAAAAAATTTCACCCAAAATGGCAGGAATCTCATCAACGTCGGGCAAAAATGGAGCTTGGTGGGTGCTGGAATTGCGAAATTCATAGAATAGTTATTAGATGATTCCATTTTGTAGATAAGTTAGTAGTGAAACTTCTCTAGAGCATAACTTTCTCATTTTTTGATGTGCTGGAATCGAGGGACAGCCCTAGGGTTTATGCGCCAGATATAACCGTGGTCTGAGATTTAGGGGCTATGCTGATAGGGTCGGGTAGTTAGCCCCAGTCCCCGAGCGCATGTCCCGACGTGGACTTGATTTTACGCCAAAGGGGTCATTATGCATTTAAACAGAGCAAAAAATTGCACCCAAAATGGCAGAAATCTCATCAACGTCGAGCAAAAATGAAGCTCGTCGGGCGCTAGAATTGTGAAATTCGTAGAACAGTTAGTAGAGGAATCCAGTTTGTAGAGAAGTTAGCAGTGAAACTTCTCTAAAGCATAACTTTCTCATTTTTTGACCAAATTGAGACCAAAAAGAGCCCAACTTGGGGTTTTTTGTTGTTTTGGATCCATTGGAGACATTATTTTTGCATTTTGAGCACTGTAAATCCATGAAATTATAGATCTGAGCACTTAATGAAATAGACACATCATTGGAAGTTGGACCAGGAGATGTAGCCCAAGAGGGGTGAGCTCCTTTATCATTTTGATGTATTGTGTTGTTTTCCCTATTTTTATGGTGCAAAAAGAGTTAAAACCCATTAATTTATGTTCTTTTGAAAATTGATTAATTTCCTAAAATACATAAAATTTAACTTGCACATTTCATAAAACCTTCAAGTTTACAATTAGAGATCATTAATGCCTTGAACTAATTTTCAAAGCTATTGTTGTTATAGTTGTTGTTTCTGTTGCTATTATTATTGATGTTATAATTAATGCCATGACTTATGTTATAACCGTCGTGTACAATTCCAACTTTGATTCCAGATTCAGTTGGTTTCACAATCAGGTTAAATTGGTTGTCGTTAACTTCCTCAAGCTTCCCATTTAACTTCCCCCCTCTCTATTTGAATTCTAAATACAAATTTTTAGGCTCCAAACTATTAATCATCTCAATTTGTCCTCTCATTTTTTCTAATATAGAGAAATTTGAGGCATCCAACATCCAATTCTGATCCTTTGAGCTTAGGCCCTGAAGCTCCTCCCTAAACTTTCCAAACACAAAAGATTCCACCATATTCCAAAACTTAACTCAACTGATTTACTATCCACAGTTAGATTCCAGCCACCAAAATTATGATATAGAAATTCCAAAGCCCCAGAGCTAGCAGTTCAATCTTCATATGTCATTTGCATAAATGTTTAATTTAACAACAAAACAACCTAGTTCACTCAAACATGTTCAACTTCCTCCTGCAGAAAATTTTCTCACACAGATGGAGATTTTGTATTTGAGAGCCTGAAGCATTCTAAAATTATTTATAGTTATCTCATTTGAAATTGGATCTACAAAAACAAAGAGATATCGTGGCCCTTTATAAATTTCCACGTTGTGGGTCCCACTGGTGGCAATTAGAACGTTAGCCCGACTTGAGATCGGCCCCAACCCCAGTATTCGGAGGTTGGGACTGAGTTTCACTTGAAAACCCACAAAAATATATCAACTCTAACCCCGAATTGATCGAGTGAAGCCCACGAGATATGGAAAAAATCCTCTGACCCCAACTAGTCATTCGGGACTAAGTTCCACTTAACAACACACAGGAAGAGATCAAATTTGAATCATTTTTTTGAATATAGCGACCTTTGAGGAAGCCAATATACAATTTTTATCCTCTGATCTCAAGCCCGGAAGGTCCTCCCCAAACTTCCCAAACACAACATATTCCACCATCTTCTGAAAATTAACTCAACTTATTTAATCTCCATAGTTAGATTATGGCCACCACAATTCTGATGTAGAAATTCCAATGCCCTGGAGCAAGCAGTTCACACCCCTTGAATTAAAACTTCCCATCAGAATATGCAAAGGCAATATATTGGAAGTTCGTTAAGCTCTAAAAGGAATTTGGAAGGGACTCCATAGCTACAATTTTGAGCTGATGCACCTTTTCTCGAGGAGAAAAATAGTAGAAATTCACAATGCTTCAACTAAATAAACTAAAAAATACATATTGATGCATATCTCTATGTATATATAATCAAAAACCAATGAGGGACTTAGTTGAATGACTTATGTGAGGTCCGGGCAGGTTGGCATGCAATATGTTGTCATTGCCCAGATCATCATGGCATGCCTAGAGTATCACAAGAGTTTTTTTTTTTGTTTATATTGGTTTCAGTGTACCAATCTGGTAAAACCTACGTTTACAAAAAAAATTAAAAGTGGATAATATTGATCACAAAATTTAACATTGAAATTTCCCTTCCTTGACTTGATTCCAAGGGCTGACCTACAGATAGTTGGGTTCGGGTTCCTCACGTTCCTAAATAACGACCTTGATTTCTCCCTTAGAATCAATTGGCCAACTAACCACCCACACTATGAGATCGGGGTCGGGCTTCATTTTAACATTTGGATCCATATCAAATAACGAGCCCAACTTCTCCCTTGGAACCAGCTGGCCGACTAGCCACCCACACTGTGAGGTCAGGGTCGGGCTTCATTTAACATTTGGGTCCATATTTCTGAAACATTAATTTTCCAAAATAATCTGGGAACATGTTAAAACTAGAAAACCCCTCGAATTCAAACTTCCCAAAGAAAAACATAAGATTGATTATTCTTATTACTCATTTTATTCTGAACCACCCTGTAACTAAAAGCAGTCTTCAAGTGCATATAGAGATCTATACATTTCAAGTCCATATAGATATCTAACCATTTATTAGTATCCCATCAATAATTATATAAAGAGGTAAAAACACTCTATGAATTGGAATAATGGGGAGCACTAAAAAACATAGGATATATAGGTTCAGTTTATTTCCATTATTTCCTCTATCACAAATAGCTAGACTGAAATTTTTCCTATCTAGTCGGAGGCAAAAAAATAAAGCACGATTGAAAGAAACTGTAACAAATGAATAACCCAATTGCATCCACATTCAAGAGGAGACAAAACAATAGTGAATGCGAGTAGGTCAGGTGAGGAAGCCTTTTACTTCTCCAATGAAAAGGCTATGGAAATCATTTAAAGGATTCATGGTGTCATCCTTAAAGTGTGCTCAGAAATTATCTACAAGATACCATTGTGGATATTGTAGGGGCATCTTAAAAAGAATCAGATAAGGGCCCTCTGAATCTCATTATGACAATTCAAATCCCGCAGAATTTAGTTATGAAAACGTGAAATATTTTCTTGAGAAAAATTATTTCTACATGAATTCAAGTACCCCTCAACAAAATTCAAAAGGAATTAAGTTATAGTCATTCATTCGACATATTAATGGTTGATTTGAAAATAATTATGTATTCCAGAATATGAATTAAATGTCTCATTATTTATATAGCATTTTCCTGCCCCATTTAACCATAGAGTGTGGCTTATAAGGAACAATGTGCCCCTTTATTGCGACAACATATTAGTGGTTTATTTGATAATAGGTATGTGCTTGAAACCGAGAACTAAATGGTTGAAAATTGAAGGGAAATCTGCAGGAACCAAGTGGTGGGTCATTTGATAATGCATTGATGACCCAAATAATAAAGGAATACATGTTGTCCATTATGCATGGTGACAGTTCATTTGGTATTGGGTTTCCATTGGCAAGGGTTTTTCTTTTCTTAGTTTGGAATTGTTGCAAGAAACATGTCTTTAGGGCCTACACTGAAAAGAGTGGATTTTATTACACTTAGGTGACAGAGCATAAAGATATCTATTCTGCCAATATATCCTGGGACATGCATGCAGTCAAATACTTTGAAACTCATGCCATACCAGTAAGGTGGGCTACAATACTCTGGTGGATGCTTAACACTCTATTGACCTCACTTCTCTGTAAATTCCTTGGTTGGCTAGAAAAGGATTTTGATCTTATAGTTTTCAAGGGCTATTGAACATGCATGTATTAAAATGAAAATATAATTTTTTTGAGTTTTTATATTATTTGAGAGTTCAGAGTGACGGAAATTTTAGGGTATACTTCCCATCATCATGCACATTGAACTAACAGAATCACTAAAGGATTGCTTTAAAAAAAATTCATCACTAGTGGACGGTTATTGGTTTGTTCGATGGGGACCTTTGTCTAATTGATCAAAAAGCTTTAATCCCAGGTAAAAATCCTTTATGCAGAATTTGTGTTTATGATTTTTCTATGTGTTTAAAATATATTTATTTTATTCTAGCCGGATTAGAGATTTCAGTCATGGCCATAACACCAGAAGTTATCTATTAGATACAGGTAGTATAGGGAATAGTTAGAATAAAAGGTACATATATCATATAGCCCGGATACTTCACACATGAAAAATAATAACTGCTGAGAGTGGAAAGGGTGACCTAGTGGCTTGAGTTAGTGGAAGCACTTGTGCTTAAAGGAGAGGACATAAAGGACAATTTGGGTTATAATGCAGAAGCTTAAAAATCTTGAACAAATAGATTTTGTCCAGCTACAACAAAAACTTGTTGAGTTTCATGTAGGATACAAAGTTATATAAAGGTGATATGGACATATGCTTTGTGAGTCTACATGGTTTGTGAATATTACTCCCTTAGTTACTTTTGGTTTGAAAAATCATGTGGCCTTTTGATATTCATGTGAATATTATTCCCTTAGTTATTTTTGGTTTGAAAAATCATGTGGCCTTTTGATATTAATGAAGGAATAATATTTATTTCAAGGAAGCTCTTCAATTAAAGTGATGTCATTCAATGTGATTCATTATTATTTATTATGCAGGAGTCAATAGATGACAGTTTTGATTTCAATAGGGATTTTATTTGGGCTTTCAAAATTTGTTTGAACTGCAATTATTTTGTTGTGTCATCTTTCCATAGAGTAGATAGACTTATATAAAAAATCATGTGCCTTTTCATACTGATGAAGGGAGAGTAATTATTTCAAGGAAACTATTGAACCGAAATGATGTCATTCTATGTAGTATGTGATTCATTATTATTTGTTGTCAAAGTGATGTCATTCTATGTTATTAATTATTATTTACTATTTAGGACTCAATGAATTATAGTTATGCAGAAAACTGCACAACATTTTGGTTTTTATTTAGGCTTTCTAAATTTGTTTAACTCCAAGCCTTGTTCTATGTCAGCCTTCCACATATTAAATAGACATATATACAGAGACATCAAAAAATGCAAAAGATACATGAAAATTGAAATGTATGATTATATAAACATCTTTTTTTCTAATGGAGTTGTTACAAATATGTTTCAAAACGCAACCTTGTTAATCAAACATTATCTGAGTTCAATATGCATAACAATGAAGCTATTTTTTTGCATTTTTATTATGAAAATCAATGTCATAAATGATTGGTTTCTACTGAATACTGTGAACAAGTTTCTTTCAATCAATACACTATGAAACCCATATTTTATGTTTGTTAAAAATATTCTAACCTTTTACATTTATGATCTCTTTTTCATATGTATTTCATTTATATGTAGTTGTTGGAAATTCTCAGTGGTGTAAATATATAATTATATTAAATTATTTTAAAGTAATAATGTAAACAAGACAAATCCTCGACAAATTTTAATCTTCTTAAGGTTATATATTTTACTTTCCTAGCACCACTTAATGGTGTAATTAAATTGATTAGATATTTCATCTATCTAAATAATAAAGAAGATGAGAATGATCCAATAGACTATGTTAGTATATAATAATGGGATCCAACCCTATTTTAACAATCGACCTTAAGGACTTGGGTCGTGAATGGAACTTAAAATTTGCAGTCAAAAATTTTGAACAATTTGTCAATGGACCAATTAGTATGTCATTATGATTCCATTATCAAATTTTATTATAGAAAATAAATTTTCTAATTTGAGTTACATTTTTTCAACTGAAATTTTACCTATCCCGGTGAAAAATACACAGCCTCTTGAAGGAAAAGGTAAGAAACATACTTTATATATCTAGAACTAGGAATTATGGCAAGTATTGAACCATATCAAGTTTGAGTATTGAATTAACTTGGTTTTGACAAAGCCCAAGTTGAGATAAGATGGTCATGGTGAAGAGTAGCATCTGGGGCAACATTGATGCCTGAAGTCACTTTAGGATTTGTAACTGATGAGAGTGAATGATTAAATATAACTATTTGCTTGCAAGGCATCCATGTTATCACTGTGTCTTGGGAGGCTTGCACTAGTTATTAATTTTTAATCATCATCATTTAGCCATATACAATTTAAATCATTCCAATCCTGATGCAAATAACTTCAATCTTGATGCAAAATACTTCATAGTTAACAATCAAGATCCAGCTTCCTACTGGAAAACCTAGTTGTGGATTTAAAGCCTGCTTTCTAGAAAAATGGCCCCATTCTAAATTAATATTGGGCTTGGATATGATTGCATTTATTTTTCACAGTTACATTAAACAAGTCAGATGTAGTCTTAGAACAAACTTGTAAGTCAGATGCCAGTGTTGGCATTTATTAGATCAGTTATTGAGTTCCATATTAGCAACAGTCCCATGGGATTTCACAATCTGAAATGAAAGAGTGGAGCTAGGAGGCATCAGCAATGTTGTTGTGGAGACCTATTAAAGAAGGAAATCAACTTCTTGTGAAACTTGTGTACCCGTTTTGAATCTTAGATATTTGACTTTGAATACTAGTACAAGGTTGCAAAGTAGGTAGACTATCGATGGGATTGAGAATAGTATTTCAATAAATTGTATCCAAGTAAACTTTAGTATTTCATTATTTTGGGAACCATTTTGTAAAATCCAAAGAGGAAAGTTGTTTTTTCCATTCATAATATCATACTATTTTAAGAAGCTTGAAAGATCTTGAGGCTAAATTTTTAACTAAAACAACTATTCTTAATGCCTACTCAGATTATGAAGTATTTTTAATACACATCAAGAAATACAATATGTTAATGTTGATAGGTAATCAAAATATTTATTTGATCGATTAACCTTAGATCTGGACAAGGAATTGGAGAAAGTGATATGCAAGATCACAAACAATAAAAATTAGGTAGTCTTGTTAAATAAGTTTATGTAGTCCCTTGAGCAATCATTTCCAAAAGAGCTCCTTCCATCAAAAACCTTCTTTACACCGTAAACACTTTTGAAGGTAAGTTAATAAGGTTATGGTTTAATCAACTATGTATTATGTATTTCATAATTTCTTACAAGCATTAAATATATTTGGTTAAACTTACGTTTAGACAGGTCCTTATGTTCACAAAATAATTTGGTAGGAAGTCCATTTTTAGATAGGAATATAAATATTGAAAGGAAATTGTACCTAGAGAGCCATGTATTTCTAAGTTCTTCAACAGTTGTAGATGGAAGATTTTGTATGGTAAAGCTACATGCATAGAGCACATGACCACAATTTTTTGAGATGCCTCAACTTCCCAATTGACTTGGGAACCTCCACACGTCTAGCCTTGATCTACAATTCCCTCAACTACTCTAGTGCCTGCAGTCTTTATATTTTAAAATTTGGTTTGAACCTAGTATGCTAATAATATTAAATATCAAACAATTAAAAAAACATCATGTCAAGAACTTCAAATGAGTACTTGTGGTTCATGTAGCCACAATGTTTCAAGTTTGATCCCTTCTATTCGTAGAACTATTAAATTCTAGAGTGGAATCCAAGAAGGTAGGTTGGAGTATGTTGAGATTCAACAAGATGATGATCCTAGTGAAAATTAAGCACCTACACTAGGTGGGGCCCGCAAGCTATTTTTAGGTGTATGTCTACTTTTAGAATGGTGAGAAAATTCTATTTATAGAGGGAATCTATTTATAGATGGTTGAGAAAAAATTATTTTTGGAATGCATGTGTGAATTCTATTCATAGATCGCATGTCTAAAAATAGAATGCATATCAATTATTATTATCTCTTAATAATAATTAGAAAATAAATAATAATCTATTCTCTTGAAGCACTTGATTTCAGTTAACTAATGTGGAAAACCCATTGACTGAAGGAATTTCGAGTTCTTAGGTTGGTTGGTGGGACATGCAAGTGGAATTAGTTGTAACTGAGTGATTCAAAGTTGTAACAGAGTTGGATGTATAGTTATGTGAGTTGTAAATTAGTTTAACTCAGTTGATTTAAACTCAGTTGTGCTAGTTGTAACTAGTTGTAACTAAAGATACACTAGTGAGAGATCAGTGAATTAATTATTTAATTAATTCACAATTAGTAGTCTCACATGCAACTGAAGAAATACCATTGTTAACTACATGCATGTCAAATCCAATGGAGACCCAGTTGAGAGATAGGTGAAAGGGACAGTTTGACTATCTGTTGTGACATTAGTGGGTGCACTCATGAAACCACACACACATTGGAGATGCCAATGAGGATTGTGCATTCAAGGCAAAGAAAGATCAAATTCATTCATGGATTGTGATCAATAGGGATTGTGTAGTGGAGGCAGGTTGTCAGGAGGCAGTAAATTGGTGCAAGAATATGCCAATTTTTGTATGACAGTGTGAGACAATTGTATATTGTACTGAGAGATATTGGATTAGATTTTTGTATGATATTGTTTCATGATCCATGATATATAAAGAATATATGATAGTGGGGTTTTTAGCTTTATGATTTCCCTGTAAAAACATATGTGTTATGTGTGATTGATCTTTCTTCATGTGTTTGCAATTGGCGATTAAATTTCCGCAAATATTTCAGTAGAAGGATTCTGTATTTAACAGTGGCATATAATTGTTAGATCAGGAGAATCTAGGCAATACATAATTGTATTAAAATTTCTACATGGTACCAGAGCAAAGAAGATTGCAAAATTGAGGCAATAGCTGAGTTTGTTGGTGGAAACAATTTGAATTTGCTGCAAGATTTTCTTGGTGCGATAGTTAAGTAAATATCGAAATGGATTTCAATGGTTTGCGGCTAGAGTATGCACTCGAGGGTAGCTAGAACTACATTTCATGGAAGGACAGGATGGAGGCAGTGCTTGAAGATAATGACTTGAAGGAATTCATCACCAGTGATGTTCCTAAGCCCACTTCGACGGATGTTGCATTACTTGACGCCTGGCAAAAGAAAGTAGCGAAGAAAAGAAGGAGTATGTTGGAAGGTGTGTGAGACCATATTGTCTCAAGACTTCATGGGAATGCCACTCCATTTGCTATGTGGAAGGCTTTGACGGATCTTTCCCAAAGCAGTAGTGACCATAGGAAATTGGCGTTGAAGGATAAAATCAAAAATATCAAGATGGAGAAGGGTGACAATATTCTTAAGAATCTCACAAATTTTGTCCAATGTCGGGATGACCTAGGGAATGTGGGAATTGTTAGAGTTGGTATCTTCATCCCTCCGTCAGAGATCAAATCTCTCTTGTTTCATTTCATTTTAGGTGTCTCACTCAGTTCAGTCAGCTACATTTCGTTAGGAGCATGGATCCTTTGAAGGTAGGGGGTTTTCACTCATATCCCTCATGTCTTATACCTGCTGGTCTATTTCTGTTCATTAAAATCATGTACAGTCATGTTTGGTCTCAATGTTGGCAAAGAGTCATTTTAGGGTTTTTAGTCTCATTAGGTCTAGGGTTTAGTTAATCAGGTCTCAAAATGCTTGATAATGGTCAGCAGGCACATGAGGAAGCTAAGGTTTCAGTGCAAAAATATCATCATCATAATGCTTGATAATGATTTTTCTTCAAAAATCTGTTTTGAAGAAAATTTGTCTATTTCATCTTTATGTAATAAATGCAATGTAATTTTCAAGTTTTTCAGTTGTAATAATGCTCCATTCGCAACCCTGGTCGCCTTTGCCAAAGCTCCATGCCATTCATTCCTTGCAAAACAGACAAGAAGCTCATCATTCAGTCAAAAAACCAAAAGCAAGCAAAACAAAGTTCTTTTAAAAAGTGTCAAAGTTTTCAAACATTACAAAGTGGGTTTTCAAAGATTCATTTACATGCCAAGAGACAGCAGTGAACCAAGAAAAATCGTGGAGGAGCGAAGAAAGAAGTTGGGAGGTCAGACTGTGTGTAAATTGTTGAGCGCGACGCATTGGGCAAGTGTCACGACACATCAGAGTTGCGCGGTGCATCGGGAAAGTTTCTTGTGTGTGATTTTGAACCGATGCGGCGCATTGGAGGGGCGTGGTGCACTGGGTTGGTTGTGCGGTGCATTGGGCCAGAACACAAAAATTTTGCCATTCCTCTCAAACATAAAATTTACTCGGTTGCTCCTTGTTCGAGTAAGTCAAAGCCACTCCTCTATTGCTCATAACTCGTGCTTGGTGTTGATTATGAGATTGATTATGAAAATTTGAGTACAAAAAACTAAACCCTATTATCTTGTTGAGAAGTTAACTCCTTAGGGTTTTGAAACTTGTTTTGGGCCAACTACTTCCATTCCCCACCTTGTTTTTCCTCCCCCTCACTGTTATCTCATCACTACAGTCCATCCCCCATCCTCTTACATCCCTAAAGTCACTCATTCCTAAGCCTATTTCCCTATCCCTAAGTCATTTCATTTCCTATCATTCTCATTTTCCCATCTCACTTGTAAAATTTCCCAAACCCCAAGTTTTCCCAAGAATTCAAGTGGCTATCCTTACATTTCAAATATCACTTGATTCAAGCTCATTGTCCCCACTGCCCTATTTCTCCACAGTCCCTCCCATACTACCATATCTTTGGCACTAAGACAAAAGCACCAAAATTCTCATTTTTCATACAAGACAACATAGACTTTGCATTGACTTTGGACATCATGGAGACAAATACTGATTCATCCTATGACCGAGATAGTGATTCCACCACTGAACTACATGCACCTAGAAGGCCTCATAAGAGTGGCAGACATGTGAGAGAGGAGCCCACCTCATTGGCTGAATTGCAGGCTTGTCCACTTGCAATGGCATGTTTCCAACAACATTCATGTGATCAATTTTGTGAAATGATTGCTAGGATCCATTATCATCGGGAGCTGGCTCGTTTGTTTGTGTTGCATTTACATGATGGTCAAGTCACCCTTGCCGGTGTGACTTTCACTTTAACACCAGAAACTATCTCTCAAGCAACCAGAATACCCAATGTTGGAGAACAATGGAACAAAAGACAGCAGGTGGACAGAGTGCATTATGAACCATATATCAGGCCTAGCTTTGTGAAACAACTCAGAAAAGTGTTTCCTTTCTGGTTCCTAAAGGATTCCTATATGCCTCTGATGAAACTCATTATCAGATATTTCAGTTGTGAGGGTCATTTTTCACGTCTCTATGCCTATCATATCAGGTTATTGATGCATTTCACCAGGGTGAGGATGATGAACCTCCCTTATTTCATGTTCCGGAATATCGAGAGAATGACCACTCTCGTGCAAAGGAAAAATCTCGAGCAGCAGTACAACAGTATTTATCACTATGCACTCACAAGATCGTGGTTGTGCATCAGCTTGGCCTGCAGGGTATTTCATGGGAGGATTTCATTTCTAATGATTTATTCACAGCTCCTTAGGTTCCTCCGGAGGTTTTTCATCATGCAGGTGAACCTTCATATCAGCATGGAGGTCAGGAGACAGAGACTACTAGTGTGCCGACGTATGTCACTTATCAGAGAGGCACTAGAGGATTATTTCCAGCAGCTCGGCGAGTATTATCTTCACATGGGGTGGAAGGGGTCTCGCTTCCATCATCAGCAGCACAGGTATAGGTACAGGATAGAGGTAAGAGGCCCATGCAAGATGAGGGGCCTTCAGGAGGCCAAGATACAGGTTTCATACTCATTGATGAGGATTTGAGCTCTCCAAGCTCAAAGTTGAGAGAGACTATTCAGGAGAAGAAGGCGGAGATAGACACTTTGACCGTCAAATTGCAAAGAGCCCAATGGATTATAAACTACCTTGAGCAGTGAAAAAAATAGTTGGAAGATTAGCAAACAATCATGGAGTTGCAAAACATCCGTGAAGACCGGTAAGCTACCCAAAGAAGCCAAAACAAGATGACATCCATTGAGCGAGAGATTGAGGTTGATAGAGAGACTTGGCTTGAGAGGGTCAATATTCATCTGGAGAAGTTCTTGGAGAAGGCCAACAAGGAAAATAACATGCTCAGGCACATGAAGAATCATTATTGGGCGAGGAATCATGTTTGCAAGGCGCGAATCAAGATCCTGAAGGAAAAGTTAAAGAGGGCATTAAAGCGTCGCAAAAGGCATGATAGACTCCAAATTTTGGCCGAAGATTTTTTAGCCTAGTATAGTGCTTGATGATGGCCATTCAGCCCAAATTTCAGGAAATTGGGGAAACATTTTGTCAATTTTGAATTTTTTGGCCTTAACACAGATTTTCCTGCCCGACGCGTCGCGCCACTTGGCGCGCGTTTATAATTGGCACCTCCTCTTGAAGAAAACTTTGTATTTCTAGATTTTTCATCAAAATTTATGCATGCCTACCCATTACCTAAATATTTTGACAATTTTTTGGTTGCCTGAAGGGTTAGAAACACCCTAAAAATGACCTTTCTGCCTCATTTTGGACACACAGGAAGCAGTGTTGGGAAAAATCATTTTTGGAGGGACAAATGGAAACCAAATTTAGAAATTCTACTTGGGTTGGAAAATAGACAGGCAGATATTTCCAACGAGCTATCCTGCACTCAATTTGGACTCTGGGAAGACCCTCAAAATCAGCTCCAAAGTGGCGCGACACATAGAGATTTCAGGCGCGGCGCATTGGGAATTTTGGCCTAGTTTTCACTCAGTAACTCAGTTTTTCGCCTAGTTTTGGCCATTTTGACTTTTTTATCTCCAAATGTAAAGCTATTGATGTAAATTTATGTAATTTTGACAAATTTTCACTCATGTAAGTAGATTCATTCACCAAAAAGTGAATTGTAACTGAATGAATCAGTTTCCTATCTTATAGAGGCAAGATGTTCCACTACCTATTTTCCAGTTCTTAGTTTAGATCTTGTTGAAACAGCTCCTTAACTAGTGAGATTGACCCCTAGAGGCATGGGGATGAGTTAGGCTTGTCTATATCTTGTATTTTCTCAGTCATTTTCATGGTTGGACACTTGGGATTGCCTTGAGCTTCATTGTACATTTCATCTCTGCATTTTGGCAAAGGAATAGACCAGGGTTTGCAGCACTCCTTGGGATCCATGTGGCTCTATGTTTTGATGGTGTGTTTCTCTTCATGATTTTAATTTTACTAATGTTTCATGTGTATCATCATCCTTCTTATTTCTTCTTAAGTTGAACAAACAAGTAATAAGGTGGAATTCATTAGATTTGCAGTTCTCTACCTTGAGTTTCATTTAATTTTCTATGTTTTCAACTGTCTGAAGAGGATTCCTTGAAGCCTCTTGCCCTCTTCAAATCCTCACCAGTCTGAGCTATCCATTTCATTCAATTCGAAACATCAAAACAATTGCCTTTCGTGCCCCATTAAGCTCTCTGCAAGACTGATCATTTCCCGGACCTAAAGTCTGCCTTTCCCTTTAATTCCAAAAAAATCCCCAAGATCAAATCAAACTCTTTTACATATATACCTAGCCTAAAATTAGCCTTTATTTCAAGTCATCTCAATCCTCACTGATCATTTTTTGCTGAGATTGACCCAGAGAGAGCCCTCTCCTGATCTGGTAGGGCTAGCTACCAGATTAAGTGTGGTTTGATGTTACCCTAGACTCTGCCTTTCTCAACCTGAGGTAGATTTAGGCAATAACATAGTGGCGACCATACTAGGGATCTCAAATTTTTTTTCTTGTTAGTGTTATTTGTTTTATAAGCTACAAACGAAGCCTGAAGTTATGCCAGGTAGACTTCGACACACTCTTGCTTTGCATTAGCAAAAGTAGATAAACGTTGCTTCAGTCAATCTCCGGTCTAGTTTGTAAACGTAAAATCTGTCTTGCAAATTGCCCCAGTGCACGTATCAAGTTAGATCTGATTGTTGATGGTGGACAACGATCAGACACCGCAAGGCTGAAATAATTCACCTGGCGACTCCAGTGTCTAAGAATCCCAAGTTTCAGAATTTTTATGGCGACTCTACTCTTCAAGAATCAGTAGCCTAAGGAATTTCTTGGTGAATTCATTCTTATCAAAATGGTTTCGCTAGATCGAAGGTACGCTCCCATGAGCCGAGATCACATTCCAGGTTTTCCAAATAAAATTCCTAAGGTAGATTCGCAAAGGAATTTTCCTACGTTTAAAGATGATGATAAGAAGGATGTTGCTTTACATCTGGTTAGATTTCACATACATATTCACAAGTTGAAGGTTGATTTTCCTGAAGATATTCATGGCCACTCTGGAAGGTGAAGCCCGATCTTGGTATGAAATCTTGCCGCCTGCTTATATTTACTGTTTAAAGGATTTTCATACCATGTTATTTGAAAGGTATAAGGAATCTTATCCATCCTTAACTTCAGTTCGGAACTGTTGTAGCCATGTTCATAGTTTTATTGAAAATCTTGAAAAAGTTTATGAAGATTGTGACTTCATGGACGATGAGATCATGGAGGCTCTGTATGAAAATCCATTTTAGCAGCATAAAGAGAACTTAGAGGATACCCATCAAGATGCTCAGGAAACTTTGCAGCAGGATCAAGATCTTGGTACAATGGAAAATGATGAAAGAGAAGGTTTTATTTCAGATCTGTCCATAGAAGAAGACAATATATATGAAAGTCAAGTTTCAATTTCAGAATGTGATAAAGTCAAGACATCTATTTTAGATCTAGATTCAGATTTTGATGATCAAGAATACCTTGTGTTGAATCCCATGAAAGAGAGCTCTGTTGTTGAGATCATCTAGAATGAAGAAGACAAAGTTATTGATCCAAATGTTCTCATTTCATTAGAACAAAGCCTTCATGAGGAGGTAATACAGTCAGTTCATGAAAAACAAGATGATATCTTTGTTCAAGTAAGTGAAAAATCTTCTTTCAATAACTTAGTAATAAATGATAATTTGATTGCCATGTCATATGAAGATGATCAACAATGTTTTCAAATTTTAGAAGATCAAGGAATTAAGGACTTTCATTCAGGTTTTACATGTTTTAAAATGTTATTTCATGAAGACAATCACTGTTTGAGCAAAAGAAAACAAAAATCATTATCTCCTTTGTCTGAAGATGAGATAGATCAACTCCTGAAAGGTCATGTTACAGCCCAAGCTAAAGCAGATTTGCAGTGTGCACATGGTCAAGAAAGTGTTGGTGAAACTTCTTCCTCTTTTGAAAATGATGGCAGTCTTGTAATTAGCTTTATAGATCAGCAAACAGATAATATTTTATTTCATGAAGATAATAAGGCTATCATGTTTGATAATCTTGAAGATTGTTTTCTGTTTAAGAATGACCTAGACCATGAAGTTGAGGAATATAAGCTTGAGAGAGACAATATGCCAGAACTTCTCATGGTCAAGGAACTTACAGCTAACACTCAGATGGAGGAAGCCTATACCTCTATGTGCCTTCCTATCACTCGAAAATCAATTTTTCTTTCAAATCAGAATGAAGCGAGTAGTTGTATTTTTGCTGCTGGATCTCAAGACCAACTAGTGCTTCAGGATTTTCACGATCCTTTCGGCATTCTCTTGCAAGCATCAGAAAAGATAAATGTTGCCTGGTTTGTTATCATAAGCCTTGTTTTTAGTGGTTATTGTGAGTTGCCTACATGTACATCGTTCTACCAGCTCGAGAAAAGTGAGAGCCGAATTTCGATATGTAACCATCTACTGGATTGGTTACATTGGAAGGCTCACTACACATGATTGTACATATTTCATCAGTAGGAAGTTTGTTGTCATCATGATTTGAAGCCCTCAAATCTCGATGGACTGCTGCCATTAAAAATCTTTGTAAGTACTAATTTCAGTTAAGTAGGTCTTGAGTCATTTTTGTTTTAGTCAGTTTCAACATAGTTTCAGTTTAGAGGCTATAAAACTAAAGGTCTGATTTCAGTTTTGGTGTGTCAGTTGTTTGATTTAGTTTTCAGTCTTGTTATTAAGTTAGTTTGTGTCGGTTTTCAGTCATGCATTTTAGTTTGAGTTTTTTATTCCATTGCCCAATGGATGAAGGCACTTGTCTGCTCTCCCAAAGATCTGTCGTTCTTGGCACCTCCAAGGAGCTACCATCCCCATTGGAGCCAATGTTAGTGTCAGTCTTTTCAACCTTCCTCCAGTGATCAAACATGCTCTTACAAAGTGATTTTAAGGTGTCAAGGTCAATTTTTTTCATTTCAGTGAGTCTTCAAGTAAAATTTGGTCACTAGGTATTAGGTCTAGGGTTTGTTTTCACTCCTTTCAAAGTTGTCCAAATGTCGGTCCATGTCACCATTCAGAGTGTACCTTCATTCAGAGGGTTTTCATCATCATGTCAAGTTCCACTGGGTCATTTTACACCTTTTTCATGCTTCAGTTGTGCCTAGGTAAGGTTCATTTCCCTCTCCTAGGGTTTTGAAGGTAATTTCTCTTGGATGGTCAAATCATCAACAAAACTGGTATACTGATGTTTATACACCTTCCCCTATGCTTAATGTACCTTATTAAACACTCCCCATCACTGAGATCCCCCAAATTCCTCATTTTCGCACAAACCCTAGTTTCTTGCTACAACTTGGCAATTTTCTAGGCTAGGCCTGTGTTTTTCCCTTTTGGACCCCTTCCCCTCACTCAATCTCTAAAATTCCACTTTCCCTTGCTTCCTAACATCCCTCCCTACTTCCCAAAATTTTATCAAGAATTTAGAAGCCCCTTATCCCCTTCATTTCGCTTCATTTCGACAAATCCCTTGTTCCACACATCAAGATAGGTTTTACTCCAATGATGTTTCCGAGAAATAAAAGATGAATTTCGGAAAACTGAGAGAATTTTTTGTCCAGAATAGGCCAAGGAGGAAAAGCCTCCTTCACTTTTTACACAGGTGTCATGGTTTTAGAGAAATGTCAAAAATACAGTTGCCTCAGGAGAATTGATGCACCGCTGAAGTGACCTTGGGAAAATCATGATTTCTCCTAGCTTGGTTGGCCAAATGACTTTCTTGATGATTCAAATGAAAACTAGACACAAATATATTTCCAATGAGCTATCATCAGCTCAATTTGGAGTTGAGGAAGATCTTCAAAAGTTGACTGCAACAGCACTCTACCTTGAGGCAGCCTCATTTTGCACATTTTGACCAGTCTTGGGAGATTTGATTTTTGATAGGGAAAATGAACTCCAAATTGAAAAATTCTAGTTCGATTGAAAATTCGACCCAATAATATTTCCAACGCGCTATCCCACGCCCAATTTGGACACTGGGAAGGTCTCCAAAAGTCTCCTGCAAAATGGCGCGACGCGTTGGGTTTGTGGCGCGACGCGTTGGGTTTGTGACGCAGCGCATAGAGCTGCAATCCCAATTTCACCATAAAATTCTCCAAGATTTCCAAATGTGCTCAAATCTATGGTGTGAAATTAAGTTAAGATTTTTTCCATTGCGAGTGAAGATTTTTTCTCAAAATTTATGGTGGTTTAGTGTGCAAAAGCTCATTTGTATGCCAAGAGGACAGAGTGAGCTAAGGAGAAATTGTGAAGAGCAAAGGAAATAATTTGAAGGCGAATTTGTGTGAGTTTCAGCTGCGTGATGCATTGGCTGGGTGTCATGACGCATTGGGCGGGCACGACGCATTGGGTCAGCCCCCACTGTGTTGTAATTGCTCCTGCACAGCGCATTGGAGGTACGCGACACGTTGGGTTTGTTGCGCGACGCGTAGGGCCGGAAAGTAATTTCATTGCCATTCCTCTCACAACTTCAAATCTGCTCGGTCTCTCTTTGTTCAAGTAAGTCAAGTAACCCCTCCACTTCCCATAAACATGTGTCTAGGGTTGTTTATGAGGATTTAATATAATAAATTCAAACCATATTATCTTGTTGGAAGAATGCTCCTTTAGGGTTTTGAAATTGATTTGGTGTCAATCATTCCCATTTCCTCCACCTTTTTTTTTCCCCTCGTCACTGTTTATCTTCTCACAACATCCCATTTTCCCTATTCCCTTGTTTCCCTAAATCATTCATTTCCTATCCCATTCCCACTATTCTCATCCCAATTGTAAATTTCCCCAAACCCCAAGGTTATCCCAAGAAATTAAGAGACTGTCCCTAAACTCTTTAATTGGCATAATATTCCATCATTTCCCCTACCCTTTCCCTCCATAGTCCCTCACTTGTTACCACATATTTGGCAACAAAATCAAAGACACCAAACTTCTCATTTTCATCCAAGACAATATAGACCTTGGACATCATGGAGACAGAGACTATGTTGGGAAACCAGCTCCAAAAAGAGAAGAAAAGAGACATCAACGACTTAGAAATAAGCCACTTCAAGGGGGAAACCTCCAATACATTACATGAATGAACAATTCTTGGATGATACAATTTACAAAACCTCCTTTCTATATATAGGAGTCCATGGGGCCATAATGTAATCCTAGTGGGCCACAATGTAATCCCAGCCGACCTAACAATAATAATTTGAGGGCACAATAATAACAAAATGGGGGTTACAAGGGTACAATAATAACAATAAGGGGGTTACACTAACAACAATAAGGGACTATACTAGTAATATAGGGACCTAACATGCCCCTTTCCTTCAAAAAAGTGTTGTCCTCAACGCTTGAGTAGCTCTGGGTGCTTCTGTATAAAATTCTCATCCTCCCATGTAGAATCTTCAGTGGGTAAGTTCTTCCACTTGATGAGATACTCTGAAATTGATCGATTCCGTAGTTGTCGAGTTCTTTTTTCCATGAATGCTTCAGGTTCCAATATGATTTTCCCTTCCCCATCAAGTTCTGGCAATATTGTTTGAACTGGAAGATTTTCACCTATAACCTTCTTTAAGCATGAAACATGGAAAACCGGATGTACTCGCGAAGAAGCAGGAAGCTCCAATTTGTATGCCATAGTACCAATCTTTTGCAACACCTTGTAAGGACCATAGTACTTTGGCGATAATTTATTATCCTTCTTAGCTTGCTTGAGGGACATTTTTTTGTATGGTTGTAGCCGTAAAAATACCCAATCTCCTACATCAAAAATTCTCTCGCTACGATGTTGATATGCCTGTTGTTTCATTCGATTTTGTGCCAAATTCAGGTTATCCTTTAAGAGTTGGAGAACTTGTTGCTGCTGCTCGATGTGATCTTCCACTACTTGAACCTTCGAATTTTCTCTTAAATATGATGTGATGGATGGTGGATGATATCCATAAAGTGCCATAAATGGGGTCATTTTTGCTGCAGTATGGAAGGAATTACTATACCACCATTCAGCGAGAGGTAACCACTTGACCCATTGTGTTTGTTTATCAGATACAAAACAATGAAGATATCCTTCCAAACATTTATTTACTATCTCAGTTTGACCATCAGATTGCGGATGATAAGATGAGCTATGAGCTAATTGAGTACCCAAACAAGAAAATAACTCTTTCCAAAAATTTCCAGTAAAAATGGGATCTCTGTCGCTCACAATAACCCTTGGGCTTCCATGTAGCTTTTGAATTTTGTCCATAAATGTAGTAGAAATTGTACTTGCTTTAAATGGATGAGATAATGCACAAAAGTGTGCATACTTGGTAAGTCTATCAACTACCACCATGATGACACTCTTTCCTTCGGACTTAGGTAAACCCGTGATAAAATCCATTGAAATCTCCTCCCAACGTTGACTTGGAATGGATAAAGGTTGTAGAAGTCCCGGGTCTTAATTGTCTCAAATTTATTCTGCTGGAAAACCAAACATTCCACCACAAACTTTTGAATATTAGATTTAAGGCCATCCCAAAAAAATTCTTTCTTCACCCTGTGGTAAGTTTTTAAAAATCCTAAGTGTCCTCCTAAAGGAGAAGTGTGCAATTCCATAAGAATATTTTGTTTTAGTTGGGAATTCTTACAAAGATATAAGTGATCTTTGTACCATAAGGAATCATTTTTCCAACTAAATGTATCATATGTACTAGGATCTTGCTGCAACTTTTGAATGAGTGTCCATACATCTTTATCCTTCTTCCATTCATCTCTTGCTTCAGTTATCCAATCTGATTGGATAATAGAAATGGCACAAAGCAATGCTTCCACCTCTTCATTCTTTCTTGAGAGTGCATCTACAACAACATTAAGCTTTCCTTTTTTGTAGATTATTTCAAAGTCATAACCCAACATCTTTGTGACCCATTTTTGCTGCTCTTCTGAAGATAGTCTTTGTTCCAAAAGTGTTTAAGACTATCATGATCAGTTTTTTCCTTAAAGTGTCTTCCCATTAGGTAAGTTCGCCATTTCTTTAGTGCATGCAGTATTGCTAACATTTCCTTCTCATAAATAGGTTTTTGTAAATACTTTCCTTTGATTGGACGACTTTCAAAAGCAATGGGTCTTCCTTCCTGCATTAAAACTGCACCAATTCCATTTTCTGAGGCATCACATTCCACAATAAAGGTTTTTGTGAAGTCTGGCGTAGCTAAGACCGGTGCTAGGCACATTGCCTCTTTAAGATGTTCAAAGCCCTTAGTTGCTTCAGGAGTCCATGAAAATGCATCTTTCTTCAATAATGTTGTTAGAGGTGCTGCTATTCTCCCATAATTCTTAACAAACTTGCGATAATACCCTATTAACCCGAGAAATCCTCGCAACCGCTTTATGGTTGTGGGGACTTTCCATTCCTTAATGGCTTTAATTTTGTTAGGGTCTACTTTAACACCCTCGTGAGATACAATATGACCCAGATATTCCACCTCTTGTACTCCAAAGAAACATTTGGATGTTTTGGCATATAATTGTTTCTCCTGCAATAGTTTGAGCACCTTGTCAACATGTTCAACATGATCCTTCCAAGACCTGTTGTAAATTAGTATATCATCAAAAAATACTAGCACAATTTTCTAAGGAAGGGTTTGAAAATGGAATTCATCAACCCTTGAAATGTAGAAGGTGCATTGGTAAGGCCAAAAGGCATGACCAAAAATTCATAATGACCCTCATGAGTTCGAAATGTTGCTTTTGGAATATCTTCAGTCTTCATTCTAATTTGTTGATATCCTGAATGAAGATCCAACTTGGTAAAATAAATTGCTCCATGTAATTCATCCAATAATTCATCAATCACAGGAATGGTAAATTTATCTTTAATGGTGAGCTTATTGATCTCCCTATAATTTGGACACATTCGCCATGATCCATCCTTCTTGTGTACCAAAACTATAGGAGCAGAGAAAGAACTTTGACTAGGTTGAATTATACCCGCCTCTAACATTTCTGCAATCATACGTTCAATTTCTCTCTTTTGGACGTAAGGATATCTATAAGGCCTGATGTTTGGAGGAACAATTCCTGGAATCAAATGAATAGCATGATCATGATCACTAATAGGTGGGAGTCCTTTGGGAGTTTCAAACACCTTGGAATGATTGTCCAAGACTTGTTGGAGATCTGCAGGAATAGATGATTTTGATGTTGGAACTTCTAGTGAGCATAATTGTGCAATTACGCCTCATTTTTCTTTCTTTGGAAGCTTTGTCATGACATTAGAGCTTATTATCCTTCCTAGATTCCCTGGAATACCTCGTAATTCAACTTCCTTTCCTTCTGAAAAAAATTTCAAGAAAATTTCTTGAAAATTAAAAGCTACCGTCCCCAAAGATTGTAACCATTGTAATCCTAGTAAAACATCAGCGCCTCCCATAGGAATGGAAAGCATTGGACTAGTCAATACATATTCCCCCATGGTTAGCTTGATATTATGGCATTTTCCAGAGCAATTTATAGTTCCTCCATTTGAAACCATCACTTGACATTCTAGTGTTGGGTATAGGAAACAATTTAATTCCTTGGTTACCTTACAATGAATAAAATTATGGGTGCTACCTTAATCAATCAACACTATTACCTTTTTCTTCTTGATCTGTCCTTCTATCTTGAGAGTTTGAGGAGTGGTAATTCTTGCCAGTGCATTACATGATATGGTCGGATTCATTTCTTCCTCTTCTAGGGCCGGTTCCTGGTGTATATCCTCTTCTTGTTCATTTTCCTCTTCTTCTTCACAATCTATGTAAAATAATTTCTTTTCAGCACACTTATGACCTTTAGTGTATTTGCTATCACAACTGTAGCAAAGCCCTTTTGCTCTTTTTTCTTCCAATTTTTGTGGTGTCAACCTTGTAGGTTGTGGAAATCTGGGCGTAGCAACACTTCCTTCTTTATAGAATTGAGTGGTAGGCTTCCTTGTCGCCATAATTTTACATTCAACTTTTCTTGCCAACCTGAATGCCTTCTCCAATGAATCAGGTTCCAAAACACGAACTTCATGTTGGATGTTATCCTTTAAAGTGCATATGAAGAGATCAATCCTATGTTCCTCTGGAATATCAGTTACCCTTATATTCAATTTTTGGAAGTCCTCAATGTGCTGCCCCACTAAACCCTTTTGTTTGAGATTTATCAATTGGCTAAAGAAGGTGTTGTTCTTTGTATCCTCATAATGTGCTATCATTTCCTCCGTAAAAATTGACCAAGTGACAATTTTTTTACGGGAGCAAAGCCATCGATACCATACAAATGTATTTTTCTCTAAATGAAAAGTTGCAATGCGTACCTTTTGTGTGTTTTGCACATTATAGAGATCAAAATATTGCTCCATCTGTAGTATCCATGTTACAGGATCCTTTCCATCAAACTTCCTCATATCCATCTTTGGAATATGGTATTTCTTCCCGCCAACATTCGAGTTTATAAAATCACGATTAACATTTATTTTGTTCTCATCATGAGGTTCTTCTACTATCTTTTCACCATTAGGAAACCTTTCTTGTATCAACTTTGTCAAACCTTCCATGTCTGCTTTTAGAACATTCTTCATGTTTTCCATTTTCTCATTGATCTTAGATTCCATGTCATCCATCTTAGATTCCATGCCAGCCTCCATGCCATCAATCTTAGATTCCATGCCATCTATCTTATATTCCACGCCTTTCTTCAAAACTTCCATGTCATTTTTTGTTTCTCTTTGCGAGAGCGAAATTTGTTGCACTTGCTCTTGTAATTTTGATATGTCATGTTGCCATTCTTCGTCTTCATGAGTCATAGTAGAGTTTTCCAAAGGCTTAATGGGTGTTGAATTCTTTTTAGGGTCCATTTTATAATCCAATACTGATATCTATTCTACAATATGCCCTTTCAATCAATTCAAATTGATTCTTCAAACAAGACTTATGCAATTCGAAGAAAAAAAATACACACCTTTTACTTGCTTTTGAGGAGCTCGATATTGAAATTGTATTATCTCTATTATTGCGACTCTTCAATATCTGAACTTCAGCATTGAAGTAGCCCTATGAAGTATCTTTTGAATGCCACAGGTCTGACTTGATTTGGATTCTCCAAGACAAAGTTATGTCCAATCTCCCACAATGGCCTAATTATGGACTGGTTCAGTATAGCAAACTTGCACGAATTTCCACGTGTCACTGTTTCGTCTTTCACCTCTGAAATTGATAGCCAAAAAACTAAATTCCATGTAATTGCGACCACTTTTTACGGCACTCCAATCTGATGCTCAGAGAGAGAGTTATTGAAATTTTCCCATGATCACCTTTTTGAGATGAAATTCGGGAGCCTGAAAAAGCACTACCTTCCACAAATCATATCTCCAAAAATATTGCGAAACAAGCTCTGAAATTTTTTGACAAGTTTCCTTCGGATTTCAGCTTCGCACCATAAAAATTTCAGATTCTGAACCTCAGTAGAAAAAAACTTTATAGCGCAAATTCCACGATGACATGTTTAGGAGCCTAAAAAAAAGACCTAACTTCCACAGATCATATCTCCGAAAATATTGCGAACCAAGCTCTGAAATTTTTAGGAAATATTCCTCAGGATTTTGGCTTCACACCCTAAACATTTCAGCTTCTGAAACTTCGTAGAAAAAAATTTATAGTGAAAATTCCACGATGACCTGTTTGGAGCAGCGAAACCCTAGAATCCAAAGCTCTGATACCAAATGTTGGGAAACCAGCTCCAAAAAGAGAAGAAAAAAGATATAAACGCCTTAGAAATAAGCCACTTCGAGGGGGCAACCTCCAATACATTACATGAATGAACAATTCTTGGATGATACAATTTACAAAACCTCCTTTCTATATATAGGAGTCCATGGGGCCATAATGTAATCCTAGTGGGCCACAATGTAATCCTAGCCGACCTAACAATAATAATTTAAGGGTACAATAATAACAAAATGGGGGTTACAAGGGTACAATAATAAAAATAAGGGGTTTACACTAACAATAATAAGGGACTATACTAGTGATATAGGGACCTAATAGACTACTAGTGTGCCGGTGTATGTCACTTATCAGAGAGGCACTAGAGGGTTATTTGTAGCAGCCAAAGCGAGACATTCTGAATCTTGGGTGGAAGGGGTCTCTGACCCATCATCGTAGTCCGTGTGTGCCAAGCATGTGGACAGGGGTAAGAGGCCCATGCAGTATGAGGGGCCTTCAGGAGGCCAGGATACCGATTTCATACTCATTGATGAGGATTTGAGCTCACCAAGCTCAAAGTTGAGAGAGACTATTCAGGAGCAGAAGGCGGAGATAGACACTATGTCCGTCAAGTTGCAAAGAGCCCAATGGATTATCAACTACCTTGAGCAGCAAAAAAAACAGTTGGAAGATCAAAAAACTATCATGCAGTTGCAAAATATCTGTGAGAACCGCCAAGCTGCCCAAAGAAGCCAAACCAAGATGACATCCATTGAGCGAGAGATTGAGGCTGATCGAGAGAATTGGCTTGAAAGGGTCAATATTCATTTGGAGAAGCTGTTGGAGAAGGAAAACAAGGAAAATAACATGTTGAGGCACATGAAGAATCATTATTGGGCGAGAAATCATGTTTGCAAGGCACGAATCAAGATCCTGAAGGCAAAGTTAAAGAGGGCATTAAAGCGTCGCAAAAGTCATGATAGACTCCAAATTTTGGCTGAAGCTTCTTTGGCCTAGCATAGCACATGATGGAGGACACTCAGCCCAAATTTCAAGAAATTTGGGACATATTTTGTCAATTTTGATTTTTTTTGGCCTAAACACAGATTTTTCCACCTGACGCGTCACACCACTTGACGCACGCTTATGATTGGGAGCTCCTCTTGGGAAAAAAATTGTATTTTTGGATTTTTCATGAAAATTTATGCATGCCTACCCATTACCCAGATATTTTGACAAGTTTTGGGTTGCCAGAAGAGTCAAAAACACCCTAAAATTGAACTTTCTGCCCCTTTTTGGACACACAGGAAGCAGTGTTGGGAAAACTCATTTTTGGAGGGGCAAATAGAAACCCAATTGAAAAGTTCCACCTGGGTTGGAAAGTGGACAGGAAGATCTTTCCAACTAGCTATCCTGTGCTCAATTTGGACACTGGGAAGGCCTTCAAAATCGGCTCCAAAGTGGCGCAACGCATAGAGATTTCAGGCGCGGCGCATTGGGAATTTTGGCTCCTTTTTCACTCAGTAACTCTGTTTTTCGCCTAGTTTTGGCCAGTTTGACTTTTTTATCTCCAAATGTAAAACTATTGAGGTAATTTGATGTAATTTCATGGCTTTTGATGTAATTTTGACAAATTTTTACTCATGTAAGTAGATTCATTCATCAAAAGGTGAATTGTAACTGAATGAATCAGTTTCCTATCTTATAGAGGCAAGTTGTTCCACTGCCTATTTTCTAGTTCTTAGTTTAGATCTTGTTGAAACAGCTCCTAAACTAGTGATCTCGACCCCTAGAGGCATGGGGATGAGTTATGCTTGTCTATATCTTGTAGTTCTTCAGTCATTTTCAGGGTTGGACACTTGGGATTGCTTTGAGCTTCATTGTACATTTCATCTCTGCATTTTGGCAAAGGAATAGACCAGGGTTTGCAGCACTCTTTGGGATCCATGTGGCTCTATGTTTTGATGGTGTGTTTCTCTCTGTGATTGTAAGTTTACTGATGTTTCATGTGTATCATCTTCCTTCTCATTTCTTCTTAAGTTAAACAAACAAGTAATAAAGGTGGAATTCATTAGATTTGCAGTGCTCTACCTTGAGTTTTGTTTAATTTTCTATGTTTTCAACTGTTTGAAGAGGATTCCTGAAAGCCTCTTGCCCTCTTCAAATCCTCACTGTTCTGAGCTATCCATCTCATTCAAATTTGAAGTGTCAAAACAATTTCCTTTCTTGCCCCATTCAGCTCTCTGCAAAATTGATCATTTCCCAGACCCAAAATCTGCCCTTCCCTTTGATCCAACAAACACCTTCAAAATCAAATCAAACTCTTTTACATATATACCTAGCCTAAAATCAGCCTTTATTCAAGTCATCTCAAGCCTCACTGATTATTTTTGCTGAGATTGACCAGGAGAGAGCCCTCTCCCGATCTGGTAGGGCTAGCTACCAGATTAAGCATGGTTTGATGTTACCCTAGACTCTGCCTTCCTTCAGCCTGAGGTAGATTTAGGCAATAACAGGAATCACGGTTGCTGATGATGATTTGGTGAGCTTGGCTCTCTTAGGACTTCCAAAGATTTGGCACAATTATCAAGACTCTATCAACGGATGGGAAAAACTGCCAGAATGGGAACGACTATGGGCGGATCTAATGCAGGAGGAGTTCAAGCGGAACACTAGAGATGGCTCTTCATCGAAGCATGATGATGAAGAGGGTTGTGATTTGGATGCCAAGGCAAGGGAAGGGAAGGGGAACAAATTCCATTCAAAATCTGAATCTAAAGGCAAGAAGCTGGATTTGTCCAAGGTGAAGTGTTTTCACTGTCACGAACATGGGCATCTCGCCACTAACTACCCACAAAAAAAGAAAAACAAGAAGGTTGTTGGAGTTGCAGCTAGTGAGGCCCTTTCCTCACAATTTGAACTTGATTTCTCCTTGATCTCATGCTTGGTTTCAAGCGGAATGGGATCGGTGTAGTATCTTGATAGTGGTGCTTCCTTCCACATGACGGGAGATAAGGAGCTTTTCAGTGACTTAGAGGTGAAAGATATCCAAATGCATATAGATATGGGCGACAATGGACGATACAAAGGCGACCAATTGGTACCATTACCTTTGAGAGGGAGTCAGGTAAACCATTTCTTTTGAAATATGTTATGCATTTTCCAAGTCTAAAGAAAAACATGGTCTTTGTCGTGATGTTGGAGGACAGAGGCTATGACGTTGTTTTTAGCGACGGAAAATCTTTCCTATGACATAAAACAATGGTTCAAGCTAATAGGATAGCGATTCAAGTCAAGAATCTCTACAAGATGGAGGTAGAAGGCTACACTGCAATGATGGGCAAGGCAGAAAAATTGGTGAGCCAAGATGAGGGTGAGCTATGGCACAGGAAATTGGGCCATCTTCATCATGGAGGTTTGAAATTCATGGAGAAAATATCTATTGGACTTCCAATGGGAACACTTGATCAGTTAGATCAGTGCAAGGGTTGCACCATGGGGAAGTATGCAAAGTCCACCTTTCATGAAAAGGAGAACCGTGCTTTGTGATCCTGGAGAGAGTTCACACGGACATGTGTGGACCATTCTTGGTTGCTTCAACAGCAAAAGACAGGTATTATGTTATTTTTTTTAATGAATTTTCTCATAAATACTGGATCTACTTCATGTAGAAGAAGGATCAAGCATTCTAAAAGTTTTGTGAGTTTAAAGCATTGGCGGAGAAAGATTTGGGAAGCAAGTGAAGGCTCTGTAGAGTGATAATGGTGGAGAATACATGTCGAACGAATTCAAATAATTCTATAGCAAAGAAGGAATTCGAAGAGAACTCATAGCACCTCATAACCCACAGCAAAATGAGGTCACGGAGAGGAAGAACAGAAAAATCGTGGGTGTTGCAAGAGCGATGTTGCATGATCAGAGCCTACCAATTCATTTGTGAGCGGAAGCATGCAACACTGCGATTTATGTGCAAAATTTTTGTCCTCATAGGGTACATGGCATGAGTATACCTGAAGAATATTTTACTAGTAAGAAACCAGATGTTTCTCATTTAAATATTTTTGGCTCATTTGTTTATGTGCATGTGACCAAGAATGCCAGGAAGAAGCTGGAGCCGACTGCTGAAGTTGGGATATTTTTGGGGTACACAGAAACACCCCATAACTATCGTGTGTATTTTCCAAACAGTTGAATGACTATGATGCGACGGGATATAAAATTCAATGAGGAGAAAGCCATGAAGTTTTCGCTTGAGAGGGAGCTAGACTTGCATGCGGAGGAGGAACTGCTTGTTCCCAAATATGAGTCTCTAGATGTGGATCAGCTGTAGGAAGAGGTTCATGGAGTGGAGGATTCCACTCATGCAGATCCAAACATTAAAACTGGCAGAAGGCGTACCACAGAAGCTAAGAGGCTGAATCTTGATGCAGCACAAAATGTAGGAGTCCCTACTTAACATCGTAGATACAGTCTCCTAACCGATTCACTGGATACATGGCTCACATGAGAAAATGTATTGTGACTAAGCCATCTTCCTTTCAGGAAGCAGTGCCGGAGCCCACATGGCTAGATGCAATGGTGGAGGAGTATGACTCCATTGTCAAAAACAATGCTTGGGAAATTGTTCCAAGTTCGGTTGATAAATCAGTGGTAGGTTCAAGATGGATCTACAAGGTAAAGCAAGTTGCTGATGGGAGTGTTGAGAAATAAAAGGCCAGATTTGTGGCCTGGGGCTTCTCACAGATCAAGGGGATTGATTATGAAGAAACCTTTGAACATGTCGCACGATATTCTTCCATAAGGACCATCCTTGCTCTCTCAGCGCAGATGGTTGGCACATTCATCAGATGGATGTGAAGATTGCGTTCCTTAATGGGATCATTAAGGAATAAGTGTACATTGATCAACCTAAAGGATTTGAGCTCTTCAGCAGTGATTCACATGTATGCAGACTCAAAAGAGCGCTATATGGGCTGAAGCAAGCACCCCGTGCTTCGTACACTCGGATCAACAGCTATTTCACTGGACTTGGCTTCACCAAGAGTGAGGCGGATGCAAACCTATACCAAATTGTGGTGGAGGGTAAGATTTTAATCATTGTTCTTTATGTTGATGATTTAATACTGACTAGTGATGAGCAGCTGATACACTCATGCAAGGAGGACCTTGAAAAGGAGTTCGAGATGAAGGATATGGGCCTCCTTCATTATTTCCTTGGATTGGAAATATGGCAACGAGATGGTGAACTTTTTATGTCTTAAGGCAAGTATGCAAGGGAGATACTGGGTAAGTTTCACATGGATGGCTGCAAACCCATGGATACTCCTCTTCCAGGAAACTAGAGGAAAGAGGATGCTACATCTCGAGAGGTAGTGGATGCTACTGTCTATCGACAATTGGTGGGTTCACCCATGTATTTAGTAAATACAAGACCGGACATATGCTATGTGGTGAACCAGCTTAGTCAAGCGATGTTTAAGCCTACCAAGCTCTTTTGGAAGGCGGGAAAGCATGTCCTGAGATATCTCAGGGGCACATCTAAGTATGGCTTATGGTACAGATAGACGGATGAGGTGAATTTGCATGGCTTCATGGATGCAGATTAGGTGGACAGCCCAACGGACAGAAAGAGAACATCAAGAGAGGTCTTTAGTATCATATCTACAACTTTTTCTTGGTACAGCAGGAAACAAAGACCCGTGGCACTCAGTTTAGCGAAATCGGAATACATGGTGGCAAGTCAAGCTGCATGTGAGGCTATCTAGATGAGAAAGATCCTGGTTGGTTGGTTTGGTTCTCATTTAGATGCTACAGTGATTCATTGTGATAATCAGAGTTGCATTAAACTCTCGATTAATCATGTGTTTCATGATAGATCAAAGCATATAGATATCTGGTATCATCATATCAGAGATTATGTGCAGCAGAAGATCATGTTGCTTCGGTACATTCCTACAGAAGATCAGGATGCAGATATTCTGACAAAGGGCGCTCACCAGGAGAAAATTCGAATACCATAGAGACAGGATCGGGGTGAAGGATAATCCATTTCTTGTTGAGAGGGAGTGTTGAGACTCAACAAGATGACGATCCTAGTGAAAATTAAGCACCTACACTAGGTGGGGCCCGTAGGCTATTTTTAGGTGTATGTCTATTTTTAGATTGGTGAGAAAATTCTATTTATGGCGGGATTCTATTTATAGATGGTTGAGAAAAGTCTATTTATCGATGGGGTTCTATTTTTCGAATGCATGTGTGAAGTCTATTCATAGATCGCATGTCTAAAAATAGAATGCATGTTGATTATTATTATCTCTTAATAATAATTAGACAATAAATAATAATCTATTCTCTTGAAGTACTTGATTTCATTTAACTGATGTGGAAAACTAGTTGACTGAAGGAATTTTGAGTTCTATGGTTGGTTGGTGGGACATGCAAGTGGACTTAGTTGTAACTGAGTGATTAGAAGTTGTAACAAAGTTGGATGTGTAGTGAGTTGTAAATTAGTTCAACTCAATTAAGTGACTTAAACTCAGTTGTGCTAGTTGTAACTAGTTGTAACTAAAGATACACTAGTGAGAGATTGGTGAATTAATTATTTAATTAATTCACAAGCAATGGTCTCACATGCAACTGAATCACCGTCATCATGCACAGTGAACTAACATAATCACTAAAGGATTGCTTAAAAAAAAAAAATCATCACTAGTGGACGGTTATTGGTTTGTTGGCTGGGGACCTTTGTCTGATTGATCAACAAGCTTTAATCCCAGGTAAAAATCCTTTATACAGAATTTGTGTTTATGATTTTTCTATGTGTTTAAAATATATTTATTTTATTCTAGCCGGATTAGAGATTTCAGTCATGGCCATAACACCAGAAGTTATGTATTAGATACAGGTAGTATAGGGAATAGTTAGAATAATAGGTACATATATCATATAGCCCTGATACTTCACACATGAAAAATAATAATTTCTAAGAGTGGAAAGGGTGACCTAGTGGTTTGAGTTAGTGGAAGCACTTGTGCTTAAATGAGAGGACATAAAGGACAATTTGGGTTATAATGCAGAAGCTTAAAAATCTCAAACAAATATATTTTTCCCGACTGCAACAAAAACTTGTTGAGTTTCATGTAGGATACAAAGTTATATAAAGGTGATATGGACATATGCTTTGTGAGTCTACATGGTTTGTGAATATTATTCCCTTATTTATTTTTGGTTTGAAAAATTATGTGGCCTTTTGATATTCATGTGAATATTATTCCCTTCGTTATTTTTGGTTTGAAAAATCATGTGGCCTTTTGATATTAATGAAGGAATAATATTTATTTCAAGGAAGCTCTTCAATTAAAGTGATGTCATTCAATGTGATTCATTATTATTTATTATTCAGGAGTCAATACATGACAGTTTTGATTTCAATAGGGATTTTATTTGGGCTTTCAACATTTGTTTGAACTCCAAGCATTTTGTTGTGTCTTCTTTCCATAGAGTAGATAGACTTATATACAAAATCATGTGCCTTTTAATATTGATGAAGGGAGAGTAATTATTTCAAGGAAACTATTCAACCAAAATGATGCCATTCTATGTAGTATGTGATTCATTATTATTTGTTGTCAAAGTGATGTCATTCTATGTTATTAATTATTATTTACTATTTAGGACTCAATGGATTGTAGTTGTGTAGAAAACTGCACAACATTTTGGTTTTTATTTAGGCTTTCTAAAGTTGTTTAACTCCAAGCCTTGTTTTGTGTCAGCCTTCCACATAGTAAATAGACATATATGCAGAGACATCAAAAAATGACAAAGATACACGAAACTTTAAATGTATGATATATAAACATTTTTTTTCTAATGGAGTTGTTACGAATATGTTTCAAAAGGTGACCTTGTTAATCAAACATTATCTGAGTTCAATTTGCATAACAATGAAGCTATTTTTTTGAATTTTTATTATGAAAATCAATGTCATAAATGATTGGTTTCCGCTGAATACTGTGAACAAGTTTCTTTCAATCAATACACTATGAAACCCATATTTTATGTTTGTTAAAAATATTTTGACCTTTTACATTTATGATCTCTTTTTCATATGTATTTCATTTATATGTAGTTGTTGGCATTTCTCAGTGGTGTAACTGTATAATTATATTAAATTATTTTAAAGTAATAATGAAAACAAGACGAATGCTCGACAAATTTTAATCTTCTTAAGATTATATATTTTATTTTCCTAGCACCACTTAATGGTGTAATTAAATTGATTATATATTTCATCTATCTAAATAATAGAGAAGACGAGAACGATCCAATAGACTATGTTAGTATATAATAATGGGAGCCAACCCTATTTTAACAATTGACCTTAAGGACTTGGGTCGTGAATGTAACCTAAAATTTGCAGTCAAAAATTTTGAAAATTTTATCAATGGACCAATTCGTATGTCATTATGATTCCATTATCAAATGTTATTATAGAAAATAAATTTTCTAATTGGAGTTACATTTTTTCAACCGAAATTTTACCTATCCCGGTGAAAAATACACAGCCTCTTGAAGGAAAAGGTAAGAAACATACTTTATATATCTAGAACTAGGAATTATGCCAAGTATTGAACCATATCAAGTTTGAGCATTGAATTAACTTGGTTTTGACAAAGCCCAAGTTGAGACAAGATGGTCATGGTGAAAAGTAGGATCTGGGGCAACATTGATACCTGAAGTCACTTTAGGATTTGTAACTGATGAGAGTGAATGATTAAATATAACTATTTTCTTGCCAGGCATCCATGTTATCACTGTGGCTTGGGAGGCTTGCACTAGTTATTAATTTTTAATCATCATCATTTAGCCATATACAATTTCACTCATTTCAATCCTGGTGAAAATAATTTCAATCTTGATGCAAAATACTTCATAGTTCTCAATCAAGATCCAACTTCCTACTGGAAAACCTACTTGTGGATTTAAAGCCTGCTTTCTGAAAAAATGGTCCCATTCTGAATGAATATTGGGCTTGGATACAATTGCATTTGTTTTTCACAGTTACATTAAACAAGTCAGATGTAGTCTTAGAACAAACAAGTCAGATGCCAGTGCTATCATTTATCATATCAGTTATTAAGTTCCATATTAGCAACAGTCCCATGGGATTTCACATTCTGAAAAGAAAGGATGGAGCTAGGAGGCATCAACAATGTCATTGTGGCGACCTATTAAAGAAGGAAATCAACTTCTTGTGAAACTTGTGTACCCGTTTTGAAGCTTGGATACTTGACTTTGAAGACTAGTACAAGGCTGCAAAGTATGTGGACTATCGATGGGATTTAGAATAGTATTTCAGTAAATTATATCCAAATAAACTTTAATATTTCATTATTTTGGGAACCATTTCGTAAAATCCAAAGAGGAAAGTTGTTTTTTCCATTCATAATATCATGCTATTTTAAGAAGCTTGAAAGATCTTGTGGCTGAATTTTTAACTAAAACAACTATTCTTAATGCCTACTCAGATTATGAAGTATTTTTAATACACATCAAGAAATAAAATATGTCAATCTTGATAGGTAATCAAAATATTTATTTGATCGATTAACCTTAGACCTGGACAAGGAATTGGAGAAAGTGAGATGCAAGATCACAAACAATAAAAAGCAGGGAGCCTTGTTAAATAAGTTTAAGCAGTCCCTTGAGCAATCATTTCCAAAAGAGCTCCTTCCATCAACAACCTTCTTTACAACGTAAACACTTTTGAAGGTAAGTTAATAAGGTTATGGTTTAATCAACTATGTATTATGTATTTCATAATTTCTCACAAGCATTAAATATATTTAGTTAACCTTACATTCAAGCAGGTCCTTATGTTCACAAAAGAATTTGGTAGGCAATCCATTTTTAGATAGGAATAGAAATATTAAAAGGAAATTGTACCTAGAGAGCCATGTATTTCTAAGTTCTTCAACAGTTGTAGATGGAAGAGTTTGTATGGTAAAGCTACATGCACAGGGCACATGACCACAAGTTTTTCGAGATGCCTCAACTTCCCAATGGACTTGGGAACCTCCACACGTCTAGCCTTGATCTACAATTCCCTCAAATACTCTGGTGCCTGAAATATTTATATTTTAAAAACTGGTTTGACCCCTAGTATGCTAATAATATTAAATATCAAACTATTAAAAAAACATCATGTCAAGAACTTCAAATGAATACTTGTGGTTCATGTAGCCACAGTGTTTCAAGTTTTATCCCCTCTATTCGTAGAACTATTAAATTCTAGAGTGGAATCCAAGAAGGTAGGTTGGAGTATGTTGAGATTCAACAAGATGATGATCCTAGTGAAAATTAAGCACCTACACTAGGTGGGGCCTGCAGGCTATTTTTAGGTGTATGTATATTTTTAGAATGGTGAAAACATTATATTTATAGTGGGAATCTATTTATAGATGGTTGAGAAAATTCTATTTTTTGAATGCATGTGCGAAGTCTATTCATAGATCGCATGTCTAAAAATAGAATGCATGTTGATAATTATTATCTCTTAATAATAATTAGACAATAAATAATAATTTATTCTCTTGAAGCACTTGATTTCATTTAACTGATGTGGCAAACCAGTTGACTGAAGGAATTTTGAGTTCTATGGTTGGTTGGTGGGACATGAAAGTGGACTTAGTTGTAACTGAGTGATTCAAAGTTGTAACAAAAATGGATGTGTAGTGAGTTGTAAATTAGTTTAACTCAGTTAAGTGACTTAAACTCAATTGTGCTAGTTGTAACTAGTTGCAACTAAAAATACAATAGTGAGAGATTAGTGAATTAATTATTTAATTAATTGACAAGAAGTGGTATCACATGCAACTGAAGAAATACTATTGTTAACTACATGCATGTCAATTCCAGTGGAGACCCAGTTGAGAGATAAGTGAAAGGGACAGTTTGACTATCTGTTGTGACATTAGTGGGTACACTCATGCAACCACACACACATTGGAGATGCCAATGAGGATTTCGTAGTCAAGGCAAGGCAAGATCGAATTCATTCAGGGATTGTGATCAGCAGGGATTGCGTAGTGGAGGCAGGCTATCAAGAGGTAATCAATTGGTACATGAATATACCAATTTTTGTATGACAGTGTGAGATGACTATATATTGTACTGAGAGATATTGGATTAGAGTTTTGTATGAGATTGTTTCATGATCCATGATATATACAGAATATATGATAGTGGGGTTTTTAGCTTTATGCTTTCCCTGTAAAAACATATGTTTTATGTGTGATTGATCTTTCTTCATGTGTTTGTAATTGGCGATTAAATTTCTGCAAAGATTTAATTAGGAGGAGTATGTATTTAACAATGGCATATAATTGTTAGATCAGGAGAATCCAGGAAATACATAATTGTATTAAAATTTCTACATGGTATCAGAGCAAAGAAGATTTCAAAATTGAAGAAATAACTGAGTTTGTTGGTGGAAACAATTCAAATTTTCTGCAAGAATTTCTTGGTGCGATAGTTGAGTGAACATCGAAATGGCTTTCAATGGTTTGCAGCTAGAGTATGCACTTGAGGAAAGCTTGAACTACATTGCATGGAAGGACAGGATGGAAGCGGTGCTTGAAGATAATGGCTTGAAGGAATTCATCGACAGTGATGTTCCTAAGCCCACTTCGACGAATGTTGCATTACTTGACTCCTGGCAAAAGTAAGTAGCGAAGACAAGAAGGATTATGTTGGAAGGTGTGTGAGACCATATTGTCTCAAGAGTTCATGGGAAAGCCACTCAAATTTCTATATGGAAGGCTTTGATGGATCTTTTCCAAAGCAGCAGTGACCATAGGAAATTGACGTTGAAGGATAAACTCAGAAAGATCAAGATGGAGAATGGTGACAATATTCTTAAGTATCTCACAAATTTTTTCCAATGTCGAGATGAACTAGGGACTGTGGGAATCACGGTTGCTGATGATGATTTGGTGAGCTTAGCTCTCTAGGGACTTCCAAAGAGTTGGCACTATTATCAAGACTCTGTCAACGGACGGGAAAAACTGTTAGATTGGGAATGACTGTGGACGGATCTAGTGCAGGAGGAGTTCAGGCGGAACACCAAATATGGCTCTTCATCAAAGCATGATTATGAAGAGGATTGTGCTTTGGCTGCCAAGGCAAGGAAAGGGAAGGGGAATAAATTCCATTCAAAATCTGAATCTAAAGGAAAGAAGTTGGACTTGTCCAAGGTGAAGTGTTTTCACAATCACAAACATGCGCATCTCCACAGAAAAAGAAGAACATGAGGGTTGTTGGAGCTACAGCTGGTGAGGCCCTTGCCTCACAATTTGAACTTGATTTCTCCTTGATCTCATGCTTGGTTTCAAGTGCAATGGGATCGGTGTGGTATCTTGATAGTGGTGCTTCCTTCCACGTGACAGGAGATAAGGATCTTTTCAATGACTTAGAGGACAAAGATCTCCATATGCATATAGAGATGGGTGAAAATGGACAATACAGTGCAACCGATATTGGTATCATTCCCTTTGAGAGGGAGTCAGGTAAACCATTTCTTTTGAAATATGTTATGCATGTTCAAGGTCTAAAGAAAAACTTGGTCTCAGTCGCTATGTTGGAGGACAGAGGCTATGACGTTGTTTTCAGCGATGGAAAATCTTTCCTGCGACATAAAACAATGGGTCAAGCCAATAGGATAGGGATTCGAGTCAAGAATCTCTACAAGCTGGAGGTAGAAGGCTACGCTGCAATAATGGGCAAGGCAAAAAACGTGGTGAGCTGGGATGAGGGCGATTTATGGCACAGACAATGGGCCTTCTTCATCATGGAGCTTTGAAAGTCATGGAGAAAATATCTATTGGACTTCCAATGGGAACACTTGCTCAGTTAGATCAGTGCAAGGGTTGCACCATGGGGAAGTATGCAAAGTCCACCTTTCATGAAAATGAGAACCGTGCTTCGGTGATCCTGGAGAGAGTTCACACGGACATGTGTCGACCATTCTCGGTTTCTTCAACAGCAAAAGACAGGTATTCTGTTATTTTTTTTTATGATTTTTCTCATAAATGATGGATCTAATTCATGTAGAAGAAGGATCAAACATTCTAAAAGTTCTGTAAGTTTAAAGCATTGGTGGAGAAAGATTTGGGGAAGCAAGTGAAGGCTCTACGGAGCGATAATGGTGGAGAATACATCTCGAATGAATTCAAAGACTTCTGTAGCAAATAAATAACTCGAAGAGAACTCATAGCGCCTCATAACCCACAACAAAATGGGGTCGCGGAGAGGAAGAACAGAAAAATCATGGGTGTTGCACGAGCGATGTTGCATGATCAGGGCCTACCAATGCATTTGTGGGCAGAAGCATGCAACACTACGGTTTATGTGAAAATTGTTGTCCTCATAGGGTACTTGGAATGAGTACACCTGAAGAAGCTTTTACTGGTAAGAAACCAGACGTTTCTCATTTAAATATCTTTGGCTCATCTGTTTATGTGCATGTGACCAAGAACGCCAGGAAGAAGTTGGAGCCAACTGCTGAAGTTGGGATATTTGTGGGGTACATAGAAACACCCCATAACTATCATGTGTATTTTCCAAACAGTCGAATGAATGTGATGCGATGGGATATAAAATTCAATGAGGAGAAAGCCATGAAGTTGTCGCTTGAGAGGGAGCTAGACTTGCATGCGGAGGAGGAATTTCTTGTTCCCAAATACAAGTCTCTAGATGTGGATCAGCCGCGGGAGGAGGTTCATGGAGTGGAGGAGTCCACTCACACAGATCCAAACATCAGAACTGGTAGAAGACATACCACAGAAGCTAAGAGGCTGAATATTGATGCGGCATAGAATGTAGGAGTCCCTACTTCACAACGTAGACAGATACAGTCTCCTGACCGATTCACTGGATACATGGCTCTCATGAGAAAATGTATTGTGACTAAGCCATCTTCCTTTCAGGAAGCAATGCCAGAGCCCACATGGCTAGATGTAATGCTTGAGGAGTATGACTCCATTTTCAGAAACAGTGCTTGGGTAATTGTTCCAAGGTCGGTTGATAAATCAGTGGTAGGTTCAAGATGGATCTACAAGGTAAAGCAAACTATTGATGGGAGTGTTGAGAAATACAAGGCCAGATTTGTGGCTCGGGGCTTCTCACAGATCGAGGGGATTGATTATGAAAAAACTTTTGCACCTGTCGCTCGATATTCTCCCATAAGGACCATCCTTGCTCTCTTAGCGTAAATGGGTTGGCACATTCATCAGTTGGATGATTGTGTTCCTTAATGGGATCATTAAGGAAGAAGTGTACATTGATCAGCCTGAAGGATTTGAGATCTTCAGCAGCGATTCGCATGTCTTCAGACTCAAAAAAGCGTTATATGGGCTGAAGCAAGCACGTCGTGCTTGGTACACTCGGATCGACAGCTATTTCATTGGACATGGCTTCACCAAGAGTGAGTCGGATGCAAACCTATACCAGATTGTGGTGGAGGGTAATATTTTAATCATTGTTCTTTATGTTGATGATTTAATACTGACTGGTGATGAGGGGCTGATACAAGCATGCAAGGAGGACCTTGCAAAGGAGTTCGAGATGAATGATATGGGCCTCCTTCATTATTTCCTTGGATTGGAAATATGGCAACAAGATGGTGAATTTTTTGTGTCTCAAGGCAAGTATGCAGGGGAGATACTGGGTAAGTTTCACATGGAGGGTTGCAAACCCATGGATACTCCTCTTCCAGGAAACTGGAAGAAAGAGGACGTTACATCTCGAGAGGTAGTGGATTTTATTGTCTATCAACAATTGGTGGGTTCACCCATGTATTTAGTAAATACAAGACCGAACATATGCTATGCAGTGAACCAACTTAGTTAAGCGATGGTTAAGCCTACCAAGCTCTTTTGGAAGGCGGGCAAGCACGTCCTGAGATATCTTAGTGGCACATATGAGTATGGCTTATGGTACAGACAGACGGATGAGGTGAAGTTGCATGCCTTCACGGATGCAGATTGGGCGAGCAGCCCAACGGAAAGAAAGATCACATCAAGAGGGGTCTTCAGTATTGGATCTATAGCTTTTTCTTGGTACAACAGAAAACAGAGACCCGTGGCACTCAGTTTAGCGAAAGCGGAATACATGGCAGCAAGTCAAGCTGCATGTGAGGCTATCTGGATGAGAAAGATCCTAGTTGGTTTGTTTGGTTCTCATTTAGATCCTACAGTGATTCATTGTGATAATCAGAGTTGCATTAAACTCTCGACTAATCTTGTGTTTCATAATAAATCAAATAATATAGATATCTGATATCATCATATCAGAGATTGTGTGCAGCGGAAGATCATGTTGCTTCAATACATTCCTACAGAAGATCACGATGCAGATATTCTGACGAAGGCCGCTCACCAGGAGAAAATTCGAATACGATAGAGACAAGATTGGGGTGAAGGATAATCCATTTTTTGTTGAGAGGGAGCGTTGAGATTCAATAAGATGATGATCCTAGTGAAAATTAAGCACCTACACTAGGTGGGGCCTGTAGGCAATTTGTAGGTGTATGTCTATTTTTAGAATGGTGAGCAAATTCTATTTATAGCGGGAGTCTATTTATAGATGGTTGAGAAAATTCTATTTATGGATGGGGTTCTATTTTTCGAATGCATGTGTGAAGTCTATTCATAGATCGCATGTCTAAAAATAGAATGCATGTTGATTATTATTATCTCTTAATAATAATTAGACAATAAATAATAATCTGTTCTCTTGAAGCACTTGATTTCATTTAACTGATGTGGAAAACCAGTTGACTGAAGGAATTTTGAGTTCTATGGTTGGTTGGTGGGACATGCAAGTGGACTTAGTTGTAACTGAGTGATTCGAAGTTGTAACAATGTTGGATGTGTAGTGAGTTGTAAATTAGTTTAACTCAGTTAAATGACTTAAACTCAGTTGTGCTAGTTGTAACTAGTTACAACTAAAGATACACTAGTGAGAGATTGGTGAATTAATTATCTAATTAATTCAAAAGCAGTGGTCTCACATGCAATTGAAGAAATACTATTGTTAACTACATGCATGTCAAACCCAGTGGAGACCCAGTTGAGAGATAAGTGAAAGGGATAGTTTGACTATCTGTTGTGACATTAGTGGGTGCACTCATGCAACCACACACACATTGGAGATGTCAATGAGAGTTGCGTAGTCAAGGCAAGGAAAGATCGAATTCATTCAGGGATTGTGATTAGCAGGGATTGCGTAGTGGAGGCAGGCTGTCATAAGGCAGTAAATTGGTGCATGAATTATGCCAATTTTTGTATGAAAGTGTGAGACGATTGTATATTGCACTGAGAGCTCTTGGATTAGAGTTTTGTATGAGATTGTTTCATGATCCATGATATATACATGATATATGATAGTGGGGTTTTTAGCTTTATGCTTTCCTGGTAAAAAAATATCTGTTATGTGTGATTGATATTTCTTCATGTGTTTGTATTTGGCGATTAAATTTCCACAAAGATTTAAATTGAAGGATTTTGTATTTAACAGTGACATATAATTGTTAGATTAAGAGAATCCAGGCAATACATAGTTGTATTAAAATTCATAAAGTCAACCCAGTAGAGCCATATGAGTTACATGGCACCACTAAATATGATTTTCATGAATATGTTTTCCACAAAATAACCTTTGGTTCTAATCAGCTAAAACCTCCTCACATAATTTTTGAAATTATTTCCTATGAACTCCGTGAGGTTTATGAACAATGGTTCAGCCCTTTCGCAGCCATGTAAGTGAATGGCACTAATTCTGCACACCTATATTTTTTTCTTAACGATGTTAGAATATGTATCAAGAATTGTTTTTTCAAAGATGGACATCCTTGCAAAGGTAAAGAATTCAAAACATAGCAAACACAACTTTGACAAAAACACTATTTTGAATATCATTCTAAAGCTTCAAAATGCATACCGGTGTTTTGTTAGACAGAAGCCGAAAGGAAAAGTGTCCATTCCGAAGAATTTTTCATAATGTATCTCTTAAACAAATCTAGAGTGCATTATTTAATAAGGCACAAACGTTTCTTGACAATTTTTTCAGCCCGTAGTTTAGGAGAAATAATCACGACGTTTGAATTTACAAAAGAATTCAGAGATAATGCTCTCCAGCGTTTTATCCTGGCTAAGTGATGCTAAGAGAGCCTTGGTGTCTGTCAAACTAATCATCTTAAAGATGTCTATACTAATCATCTTAAAGATGTCTATTGAGGGATCCGCTCGCTCGTGCCTGATAATAATAAGAAAATGAATATTCAAGAAAATGTACGAGGGTCACATGAAAATAAAGAATTCATGGTTCTCCTAAAATAATTTGCATACCTCGAGTTTGTGAGAAAACTTATTTAATTTTCATTTGACGATAATAAACTAAATTTAACGCTTAAAAAAACGTAAATGGTAGTTTGGCAGTGGAGAGAGAGTTCAAATAAAATCGAATTTAACTCTCAAATGCACTCATAATCGTTCTTTATTGTACCTCCTTTATACTATCTGATTAACCCTGTTAATCGTGCACGTCACGATGACGTAATCCCTCAAAACTTAAACCCAAAGATGTGGCGGAAAGCTAGTATCACCAAAAAATTTCAAGAAAAAACATATTGTTCATCATAGAAAACTGAAAAACTTACACTATACAAACAAACTAATAGCCTAAAACCAATCATTCATGTCGGTGCCCAAGGCGTGACATAATAAAGATAGTGAATGGTATGGGTGGAAAAGAGATTTTATCGTGGCTTTCCCAAAGTTCCACTATACGTTTTGAGATACGATAAACTAATATCGATATATTTTTTAATAGTAAGTGGCAATCTTGTTCGTCCAATCACATTTCACATATAACATCTATGTGATGAATGGTATAGTTTTCTATACCGGCCCATGGAACGTTATATATTTTAGTAAAAAATAATTGATTTCCAATTAGTTTTGAAATTCTGAAATAGATTTTATTAAAGTTTTGAAAAAATAAAATATTAAACTTAATATTTTGAAAATTAAAAAATAAATTTTGAAATTTTTTAAAATTATGTTTCTATTTTTTATTGATTTATATAGATGAAATGACTATTTTTGATTTGACATGTTATAATTAAAATATTTTATAATTAAAATATGATTAACAATTTTATTGATTTGATATGTTATCATTAAACTATTTTATAATTAAAATGAATTAGTTTTTTTTTTTTCAAAATGTATTTTTACAAGTCAATATGAAAGATACCTGTAACTTTTATCTTCACATAGAATTTACATAAAATATTAAAAAATATAATAAAATAATATTTCAATATTTATTAAAAGTAAATTATTTTAATATCTAGATTAAATAAATTGTTCTAAAATCAATTAAAATCAATTTTATCTACAAACATATAAAGAAAGTAATTAAAAGCAACTATTTTTTATTTAATTTTCATTCAAAATTATTTTTATATCTTATGGAGATATAAATGTTAATATAGAATTGGAACATGACATTTGAAAATTTGTTTCAATGTCAATCATATATATATATATATATATAAGAATTAATGTAAATTCATTTTAACTTCGATCCATCATGTATTGATTTGTAAAGAAGAGACTAGTCTACTAGTTTCACTAACACATTTATGGAATTAACTTGAGCATGTATTGACTCACATACTAAGAATTAATGTAATTCAATTTTAACTTTGATCCATCATGCATTGATTTGTAAACAAGAGACTAGTTTACTAGTTTCACTAACACATTTATGGAATTAACTTTTGATCTTTGTGAAGGAGAAATCTGAAAGACTATTAAATTTATACAAAATTACTTGACTTAAAGAACTATTGAAATCGTTGAATTCCCAAATAATATTTTAATTTTACACATGTTTCATCCCAAGTATCATGTGGAAGAAAGATAAATGTCTTATTACTCAATTTCCACAAAAAAACACCTTAGAAATATCTTTATAAGGTTGTCAAAAGATTTTGATTTCTTGTTACTATATATATAATTTATATTATATACCAACACAAATATTTTGAAAATGAGCCAAGACTAACTACCTTTACAATGTTGTCAAAGAATTTTTATTTCTAAGGTACATTTAGATTGTTGAGTACATATCAAAGTTACCATTTCAATTATACAATTTATTTTATTTTAATTTCAAAAGTAAATACACTTTCGTACAAATATGTACATACATTTTTTGTTTTTCTAATTAATTAAGTAATTAAAAGTTAATATTTTTTCATTTTAAATTTTATATCAATTATATTTTAATTTTATAATTAATTAATTTTTAAATTAATATAAAAAAATTCATAAAAATTAATCATTTAAAATAATATCAAAAATTAAAATTTTCATAATTAATTATTAGTATATATCAAAATCTTATTATAAAAAAATTATTTCTAAAATATTTTTATCATTAAAATAAATGGAATTATATGAACTATATAATTAGTAATCATATAGAAATTTGTTATTACAAATGAATGTGATTTTTTTATGATATTTTTCAAAAAATACATTTAATATAATAAAGGCAATTACATTATTAAGTACTAAAACACATATTAAGTTGGTCGATCAAATTCATTTGTTAATATTTCCAATGGAATAAGAAAATATATTTTATGTTATTTGGATTCCAATTCCTTGTTAGATATAGGACAAAATTGATCTAGAAATATACTTCTGAAAAGGCCAAAACATCCAATAATTCAACTAAACTTTGTCTATTTATTTATTGTTATAAATGATCTCATATACACCCCTATTAAATCATAATTTAAAAATAATTGTTACAATACCAACTTCTAAACTAGCCGAATTGGCAACTAGGACAACCCTTAAATTACAGGTAATCTAAAAAATACAAACAATTTCAATGTTTCTTTGAGACATCCAACATCTTTATGACACCAATAATTTAAAAAAATAATATTATTAATTTTTCTTATTTATAACCTAAATATTTTTTGAAATATCGTAATATTCATTTTATCTTAATTATAATAACTTCTTACTTTTTGTATAAAACACAAACACTAAGTAGCAAAGATACATATTACACTTGTTTAATTATGTTTTAAATTTCATTGACTTGTAATTAGTTTCTCTTTCACTCAATTTTTTTAAATTTATGCAATATTTAATATCATGAAATTTATTATTTTTAAATAAAATTTAAATTTATTTATCTCAGATATTATTGGTTAAATTGTTTCACCTTTTATTATGTAACGATGACAGGTACTGACATCAATATACTGCATTATTAATTATTATTTTACCATTCACTTTATTTTTATTATTTATTATTTTTCATACATCATTTTAGAGGTCATATTCTTACATTTGTCATGTGAAAGAATCTAAAGGAAGACAAAACTATCTATTCCATAAAGGAAATAAAGTGATTTGACTTAAAACGAACTTTGAGAAATGAAAATAGTATTAATTAAGCAGCAATATATCTTCGAAAGAATCATTACAATTTACAGCTTTGGTGTGCCAACTTATGTCAATGGAAGAGGTCGTAATCAATATCTTCCCACCTACAACGAACCATTATTGATTCCACAAACATCATGAAAATAACAAAGAAAAGGTTGTGCGGTTAAATCAAATGAGAATTTTATTTTTATTTTTATTACAAATAAAATTTGAATATTTTTTTTATATTATAATTAAATAAAAATTGTATTTATTATTATTTTTAAATATAAATATATTAACAAATACTATTATTAATTTTTATTTTAAAATTTTTATAAAAAATTATAATTTTTTATTTTAATTTATTTATATTTAAATTAAGCGGTAGATATTGGCTATTATATAACTTGTTAAAAATAATGAATTTAGTTTTGGCTATTATATAACTTGTTAAAAATAATGAATTTAGTTTTATTATAAATTAAATAGAAATCCAATATCAAGAAAACTATATAACTGGTTAAAAATAATGAATTTAGTTTTATTATAAAATAAATATAAATCCAATATTAAAAAAACATTTCCAATATTTCTTTTATAACCTAATTACTAATGAGTGCAAAAAAAATATATAAATTTGAAAAACACTTCGAGTTTTCCTTTTCATACCGATAATTTATACTAAAATCACAATCTCCTTTCACAAAAGGATCCTCAAAACTCGTTTAATTTAATGTAATAGCAGCTTGGATGGTTACTATCCCCATCCTTTAGGAGACATTTAACGCCTTGTGATAAAGACTCAAAAATATTCCGTCGTGGATTTGTCTCCAAGATTCCGATAATAATATCTTTCAACCTTTATTACACTTTCCGAATTGTTTATAAACTAATTATTAATGACTATTAAAAAAAAAAATGTGGACACTGGAAAACCCACTATACTTTGAAGTCACCCACTATACTTTGAAGTCACTTAAAGCCCGATAATTTCTACACCAGTCTTCCTCTCTTCCAAACTCGTTTACTTTAATGTAAAGCAGTAATAACAGATTTGATGGTTCCTGGGCCCATCCTTGACAAGACATTCAGCGCCTTCCATAACCCCTAAAAGAGAATATTTTCTCGTGTGTTTGTGGCGAAGATGCCAGTCCGGAGCAAATGGGTTGTAAATGGCCGGGATTTGGTAATTTAAATATATATATATATATATATATATATATATATATATATTTTAATTTAGTAGTAGTAATGTTTAAATCAAGTTTTTAATTGTGGAAAAGAAATCATCACCATGACCTATAATAACAACTATAATTTAAATTTACAAAAATTCATACTATCAAAATCTTACCTAAATTTCCATACTTTTCCACACCAATTTGAAAGCAGGCTACACTGCCGCAATAATAACTTTCAACTTTCCACGAAGATTCCACTACTAATAACGAAATTTCCTATAATAACGCGTTATACAAATTGTGCAAGAGCATCGATTGCGGATCATCAACTAATAATGTTGAGGAACTGGTGAATGAATTAGAAAGCGCATTAGCAGACATCATTGGTAGTTATATAGAGAAAGTAGGGGCCGCGTTAGTGGAGAGCTGCAAGAAATGGGCCATAGATTTGCAGGAAAGGAAATTGCTGAAAGCAGTTTACATAGCCGGTAAAGCTAGGGGACTAATGGAACAGCTGGAATCGTGTCCGAGCTTGCAAAATGGCCCATCAACCACGCAAACTCTGCAGTAATTGGCATTTGACTACTCCATCATTCACTATCCGCGTCCCAACCCCGAGGATCATGGTAGCAACTGCCAACTTGTTATATTTTAATATTATTGTAATAAATTATTCTCCGTTCTTTTGATAAATACCATAATCCTAATTTTTAGGATGATTTTTTATACGAATTTCTGAAGTTGCTTAATATTATTTTATTAATTTTGTTCTTTGAAACTAAAAATATATTTTTTAATTTATTAAATTTTAAATGTTCAATTGCTTACTTAAATATAATAACATAACCATTTTTATGTCATTATGTAATTATATAATTATAATTAAAAAAATTATATTTTCAATGGAAAATTTATATTTTCATTAAAATGAATTATTAAGATTAGTAGACCAATGAATATTTTTCATCTAATACCCAATCCAATAAATAGTATGAAAAATTTACCAGTGGTTTTTCAGTTTCTTAAAACTACCCCTGTCCATTATTTATGATTTTTCGGTTTCTTAACTCTGCTCCTCTCCATATGTGGATCTCGGAATTGGGGATCGCGAGATTTTCGATCTCTTCCAAGTAGAGATTGGCCATCGCATCACCAACACTTTTCACGGGTACGTCTATGTCAATTACAGTAGTGCCGAAGATGGTTGGAAAGCTTTACATTGCTTGAATTCTACACCTCTTAATGGACAGCATATGCCGATCATGTATCCACATGGTGATCCAAGAATCCGAAATAGTGTTTCAGCGAAGATAATTATTAGCAATCTTGACAAAGCGGTTTTGGGATTATTATTGGGTTTGGACAAAACCCTTAGTAAATGTGGGTTTTAGTGTTAATAACAGCATTACTTCGATATATTGACAATCATAATTGAGTAAGAAATTCTTTCGGTGAAAATCACATGTACGAATTTTTGCTGACGCATTTCCCAATAATAATTGAGTAAATTTATTTAGTAAAATAAATAAAAATTTATATTATTAAAATTTTAAATAATAACAATATTATTATTAAATTTTCTTCATAACATAATATTTTCGTTAAAAAATTGAAATATAATATTAAATTTTTTATTTTTAATAAAAATAAAACAAAAATAAAGAGAAAGAGGAGAAATATGCAAAATGTTATTTTGCGCATATATATATATATATATATATATATATAATTTTCAACATTAT